>PNEQ01092094.1:0-20316 GCA_003012365.1 Medauroidea extradentata
ATTACAAGATTTCCAAATGCAGCAAAATTAATCATTTTCTTAAAATTTAAAAAATTCATAACTCAGAAACTAACAGTCCAAAAAAATTGTAACTAGGGCATTTTCATTTAATTTCGTAATACTACCATTAAACAAAAAATAATTAAATTCTATGACATCTTTTTTTTTCACTTAGTTGATTTGACATGGAATGTCCCATTCTTTCTTTTATAGTTCTCCCGTTACAGCGATAATTTCCCCACTACCCCCTCCTGTAAATTGATACGTACAAAGCAGTACATATTGCCGCTTCTTTTGCTTGTAGAAATGATAGCGTACTGGTTTCCTCACGTTTCTTGTGATTAATGACCGACTACCCCTCCTCCACGGACGCCCCTCGATAACACGGACAAATCGTAACTCGTAACTCGGACAGCTTCTCTCCCCTTTTAGTCAGAGTTATCGAGGGTTCACTGTATATAGATAGCCTATATATTATAAATACATATAAACATATTATAAATTTTAGGTTAGAGATACTATAAATTTTGAATTACAGATACAAGTTCTGGCTTGGAGACATTATGAATTTTATGTTAAATATATCACAAATTTCAGGTTAGGGATACTTTAAGTTATTTTATATAATTTTGGTTAGAGATATTTTAAGTTTTTGGATTAGGTATATAAATTTTAAGTTAGAGATATTATTAATGTTAGGCTAGAGATATTTTAAATTTAGGTTAGAGATATACATTTTTATTTATCTATATTTCCTAAATTTAATTTGGCAAGGCAAGGAGTTGAAGCAAAAATATCTTATTTACAAACAATTAAAGGAATTAAATTATTAAGATATACAGTACAAATTATATAACAAAAATATAATAAACGTGTTGCTTTCCTTATAAAACAGAATTAGCCAATGTTAAATTATATATACTTTTAAGAGAAATTCCAGATATTTTAAAATAATTAGTAAAAGAACATTATTTGTTGGATTTAGATATAACACAATATTTTGCTGACACTTTTAACAAAGAAGAAATTATTAAATATTTAACAACTAATATTAATTCTCATATACAAAAAGAATATAAAAAATTATGTAATAGTTGATAATAATTCTGTTGTAAAATATTGTTTAACATAGTTAAATTCTATTCTAGAGATAACAACTATATAGTCCATCTCACGTAAGAATTCCATTTTTTGACAGTTATGCTCACATTCATTTTTACTGCTGTTGCCATGGAATAAGCAGTGTTTTCCTCTGTCACAAGTGATTTTTGCACAAACACACTCAACTAGTTTTCAGACTGCATTACATCAAAATAGAAAGTATTTTTCTGTAGAAATTTGTGCATGTTATTGTCTTCAGAACTGTCAAAAAAAGGAATTCTTATGTGAG
The DNA here is from genome assembly GCA_003012365.1 of Medauroidea extradentata. Lineage (NCBI taxonomy): Eukaryota > Metazoa > Arthropoda > Insecta > Phasmatodea > Phasmatidae > Medauroidea > Medauroidea extradentata. The sequence continues at coordinate 1,391 of PNEQ01092094.1, forward strand.
ACAGACTATAATAAAGTTATTTGCCAACCATCATATCCACGAATTAATAATCAACTAGGAAACCAGTTGTAGATTTTTTTTAAATTGTCTAGACAAAAGATTAAAATAAACATTTATCTCTACGGGATTACGTGATTAGGACCAACAATTTATAACCATATTAACTTGAATTTCCAAGAAGAACAAGAATTTGGTCCAATAACAGACACTTTAGAATTAATAAGAAATAATAGTAAATAATTTGAGAAAGCTCCTTTTAATTCTGTTCCACTAGCTAAAATGTGGGAAAAATTAACAGATTCCATACAAAACAATTGTTCTAATTTTAATGATCTTATAAAATATGTCTATTGGGGCACTAAAAATACTAAAGAATTAACAGGAATACCTACAGTTAAAATTGACAGAAAATAAAGACGAAAGAGAAAAATTAGTTTAATTTGTTTTATCTGCATTTAGTTATAACTATATTTCAATTAATTACAGTATATACAAAACTTAGAAGAAAAGAGAATATAATTTCCATAAACCAGTTTTGTTTTATAAAATCTGGAGAAACATTAATCTTAAATTCCATAGCTGGTTTTCTACTACACCCAACAAGATAAATATAGAATAATTGGGAAAAATAAAAACAACCAATATTATTCAATTTGTATCTAGAAAAAGAGAAAATATTAACAACAATAATTTTCCATATACTATTAAAAAATTAAACCAATTAATATAGCATATTTACAATCTATTAAGGAAAAAAAAACAGAATTAGAAAATTTAAGTATACAGGAAAGAAAATTATAATATTATACGAAAATATTTTGGAAAAGGCAAAAAAAAATAGAGAAGACACGAAAAAAACTATTTTAAACGACAGTGCGTAGATTTTTGAAAATACGGAGTAAGCATACGATACATATACATTTTTTGTAAACTATAAAAGTAGATCTACATATTGTTGCATGCTGTGTTTCTGAGGGCGGGCTGTATGGGGCCTGTGTCGAAACACCTTGAGGGCTGGCCCATGACTCAAAGCCCCGGTGTCTCATAGTGGAAATCCCGCCGAAACTACGTCATAGATACCTGTCCCAACTGCGCTCTTACCCTGCGAAGCGGCGTACGTGACTCAAATCACGTGCGAAACATGATGAAATGTCTAATTTTAGACCCCTGTGATGCGGTAATTCCCCTACTGTTTTGCCTAATATATAAGGACTGAATCGACAAATTCGGGGAGAGTTCGCTATTGGTAGTGCTAGAGGAAGGTGCTACGCCTGTGGAGAGAGACTGATGAAGACATCTTGGTGACGTCAAAGTCTACTGTGAGGCGGCAGGCGGCTACCTTCGGAGCAGTGTTGGGCGAAACAAGAGGACTTAGGGGCGGGCTGACAGGCGAAGAGGAGGTGCGCAACGGGAGTCGAACCGAAGACCTCAAGAGTGAAGACAGCGGTGCACTCGGGGTGCTGCCCAGCACATGGTGAGCCATCACCACTTCGGACTGATAAGGTTGTACAATGTCTCTATTTGAAAGCCTGTTGATTGGATATATGACTGAATTTTGTGATTTGTAATTTTCAATTAATTGATGGTAGACTCTTTTTGTGCTTTAATTGTCCAAGCTAATTAACGTGTCTGTGACACAGGAGTAATTGTGTGCATAACTAATTGTGTTGCGAGCGTTATAGTTGATTACTGTTTTGTGAATTTCGTAGCTTTGTGAGCTATTAAATCCAGTACTTAATTTAACTCTATTATTTCTAATTATAAGATCTCTATCCCAAAGAACTCTTGGGAACTGCCCACATATAAAGTTTTTGTCTTAAACTTGTAACACTGGTGTCAGAAGTGGGATAGAGGCATAGAATAAATTCAATTATTAATTCTGTAAATTTAAATCATTGCACACAATTACTATTGAATTAAATTGAACCGCTCTATAAATTTTAAGTTTAATTTTCAATTGTAAATGTGAATGATTACAAGAAGAATGTCAGCTAAAATAGAAGCACTAAAAGCCCTCATTGAGGGAATGAGTGGCCAAATAAGTGGCCAAATAAATTCAGTAAATGCAAATGTTCACAGCGTAAATGAAAATGTTGATAAGAAAATTGATAGTGTAAATGAAAATGCTGATAAGAAAATTGATAGTGTAATGAAAATGTTGATAAGAAAATTGATAGTGTAAATGAAACTGTTGATAAGAAAATTGATAGTGTAAATGAAAATGTTGATAAGAAAATTGATAGTATAAACGAAAATGTAGATAAGAAAATTGATAGTGTAAATGAAAATGTAAATAAGCAGGTAGATAGTGTCAAAGAAATGGTGTACCAAGAAATAGAGGCTGTGAACAAGAAGGTAGGCAGTGTAAAGGAAGAGATAAACAATGTGAACCAGAAGGTGGACTATGTGAAAAATAGCATGCAGCAACAAATGGATGAGCTGAGGAAGGAGTATCAAGAACTTCTCCGTGGTAAAGAAGGTGGCCATCTTGTTACCGGAGAAGACAAGCTCACTGCTGAATAAATACCTGAAGACGGCGAAGAGAAGACCACGAAGTTTGAACCAGGCTATAGTGTGGTTCACAACCAGGCAGAAAATGGGCTGCAACATGTTGGTGTTAGTGCGCCTGCATCGAACATTGGAAAAGGGATTTCTGTCAAGCCTGCTCCTTACGATGGCCAGACTCCATGGCGAGAGTACAAAAACCAGTTCGAGATTGTGGCGACCATAAATGGTTGGTCTGACCAGCAACGTGTGTACTATCTTGCAGCTGTGCTGAGGGGACCTGCCCTCAGTATACTCCAGTCGCTTCCAGAACAACAACGTCTGGAATACTCAACATTAGTAACTGCACTGGAGCTGCGCTTCGGCGACAAGTACTTGAGACATACCCACCATGCCCAACTAAGGAGCCGCACCCAGAGATCAGGGGAGCCACTGCAAGAATTGTGGCAGGACATTGTGCGACTCGCCCATTTGTCGCTCGAGGGGTGTCCAGAACAAGCACGAGACATAATAGCAGTCTGCTTCATCATCGACGCCATTGCCAATGTAGATGTACGCCAAGCAGTGCGTCTGGCCGTCCCAAGGACTATGCAGGATGCCCTGGCCAGAGCACTGGAGGTTGACTCTGCAAGAGGACCATCAACTCGGCGTGCTGTGAAGGCGGTTGCAGTGGCAGGCGACGATAGAGATAGCCGCTTTGAGACCACCTTGAAGAGAATGGAAACCATGATACACAGAATCACATCGAATACACCCCACCCTCGACAACAGGGACGACCAAGCTGTTGGGAATGTGAAGAGCGCGGACACCTGAGAGCCCAGTGTCCACGATGGCTACAGAAAAACAGAAACCAAGAGCAGGATGAAGCTGCCCGATCTGGCCAGCCATCGGGAAACATGTAAGCACTGGTCTTAAGGGGCGAAGGTCGGTGACTGAGGGAGATAAGGCCCCAGTATTTCTTCGAGTACGCTCAGTGAAACAAGATTTTAATGCAATCCTAGTGGAGGGCAGTCTGGATAATGTTTCTTACTATATGGTTGTAGATACTGGAGCAACCATTACTGTTGTCAGACCAGACATCTTGGGGCCTTCTCCCCAACAGTTGAAATGCCATAATCACAGACAAAGCTTTCTGACGACAGTGACAGGCGAGACCACACCAGTAAAGGGGAAGAAAAAGGTACAGTTGAAGTTGGGCGACATCTGTATTGAGCACGAAGTGTACATAGCCGACATAGAAGATGAATGTTTATTGGGCCTAGATGTGTTGCGCAAGTTAGAGTGCTGTATAGATACTCGGTCGGGAGTACTAAGGACTGGTAACCGAGAACTGGTAATGACGCCACGAAGCGAACTATCCGTGCCAACCAGCTGCCAAGTGGTCTGTTGTGAGACAACTGTTTTGCCAGCATCCAGTGAGATTGTCATCCCCGCACGGTGTCGAGGCAATTTTGTGGGGAGTATAGGTCTGGTCGAACATATGAGAAGAGGAAGCAGCTTACCTGATGAGGTGGTGTTAGCAAGAACATTGGTTTCGCAGAGTTCTGGAAATTTACCTGTTCGAATGGTCAACTTGTCGAACAGGGCAATCTAGCTTGAGGAGGGGGCCATAATAGGTATGTGCAAACAAGTCTCCCAAATAACTACAATCGACAAAGAAGCCATCAAGTCAGGCGACCTTAATGGGACTATGCCAGTACCACTCAAGGAACTACTGACTAGAACTGGAGAAAATCTGAACTGGAGACAAGAAAAGGCTGTGGCAGAACTTCTGAAGAAAAACAAGAAAACCTTTTCATGTGGGCCACTCGACTTTGGCAGAACATCCGCTGCACAACACCACATTGATACAGGAGAAGCTAGGCCAATCAAGCAAACTACAAGACGACTGCCTCTAGCTACACAAGAGACTGTGGATGGCATCTTGAAAGAAATGAAGGACTTGGATGTGATCGAGCCGTCTGTCAGCCCTTGGTCATCACCTGTTGTGCTAGTTAAGAAGAAAAATGGGTCCATAAGACTTTGCGTGGATTATTACTTTTTATAATTTCTTTGGTTATATGAACAGAGACATCCTCTTCCCAGGGTGCTATAACTTTATAAATAATTAGTTCATCTACTTATTTTGTTTTAAATTATTTTAGATATTTAATTTATAGAAAAATTTGTAGTAAAATGACTAAGTGTATTATAATTTTAAATACTTGTTTCTATATTAATAGTTATCTTGATCCAGAAAAATTTTACCACTGTTACAAAAAATAATATATCTTTATCCAGGTGGACGTACCACGTGCATGCAATGCATATGGGTGGGGGTTATGAAACAATATTTACATTTTCATTTTTTTTTTTTTTGTTTTAAAAATCTTTAAAAATTCTTACAACTCTGACTAAGAAGAATAAATTTTTTATTTCCTTTGTTTTAAAAATCCCTATAACATACTTGTAGGCCCTACGGGATGCTCGGTAATTTTGTTTAAAAATAAAAAAAAACACAAATTGTATTTATTATATTTTTTTCTTTAATAATTCCTACAATATATTCTTAGGCCCTATGGGATGATCGGGTTAAGGACCATGAACTTTCATTTATTTTGTTATAAAATCTAATGAATATGTTCTTATACCTTGGGGGGGGGGGGGCGAACAAATCTTTTTTTTTCTTTTTCTTTTTATGCCAGTAGTTTTATGACCTCTCTGCTTTGTTTCTCTTCCTTGGTTTTGAAGTTTGTCTCTTGCCACAATTAGAAGGAGCCATCGAACACAATATGCATTATCGAATGAGAATAATAAATAGCCTAATGAGATACAATCTATAACAATAGTAATTTATTGAAGTCTGTATATGTCTGATCATTAATCAACATATCTAAACTGTGAACTTTCTCAACATTAGGTTGCCTCGAACGTACGTGCATACCACTCGAATGTATGTGCATACCTCTGTGAACAGCAGTTGACACGCCGGCAAAAGCTCGCGAGAAGGCAGGTCTATAAAATGGTGTGGTATGGCCGCAACTTCCTTCCCTCTTTTTCCTCTCGGGGTTTTTTCAGTTACGAAAACATTGTTTCCTTTGGCACTCAATTTTCTTTGCAAATGGAAACCCAATTCAATTACGTCATGCAGTGGCAGATCCAGCTCTACGTATAGAGGAAGGATGGGGGCCATTCCTTAAAATTTTCATATGCCCATACCTAATGTCAAAGAGGGAGGGTCAGGAAGATTTCCCCCGGAAAAATGTACTTTTTAAGGTGCAAAGTGGTACTATTTACGGCGTTTCCCTAAACAAAACATTAAATAAAACAACTTAAAATTTTGTAATTTTTTAAGGATAAACTATAAATAAAGGTCTAAAGGAGGAGGCAGGCTCCCCTAACCCCCTGGATCCGCGCCTGACGTTAGTTATGCTGTAGAGACACATTGCAGCTGCCGTAAGTCATTCTTCCTAAAAAGAGAAAAAATATTCCTATCTCTAACGATAGTAAATCCTGCAACTGAATAGGGAGTCGGGTTACTGTATACAGCTTTGCTTGAGTGGAGGCAGCTGGCAGCTGCGAATGATTCACAGCCTCTAACCCTCAGTGTTTGTACAATACCAACCGAGAAAACTAGTTTTTATGGCGTTGCTTTCATTAGTGTAAAACATTGTCTTAGGAAAATATAGTTTTAGCGCAAAGTAACAAATATACCTTAACGAACTTATCAATTTTGTTTTATTAACACTCAAGCTGCCTTATGAAGATTTTCCAGAGGTCTGCATACAAATTTATGACGGAATTTAATTCTTCAAACGTCTATAAATTTTGACCTTATTTAAGCTGTGATTATGTAATGAATACAAAATCAGGAAAAATGTGATTTTGTTATTGAATAGCGTACATAATATTTAAGAACTGCAAACATTTGCTTGTAAAATCATCTTCCAAGTGAATAAAATTACAAAACTAAGGTAAATGCACCGGTAGTAGACATGCTTAGCAAAAAGTTGGGGCTTTTACTTGCTGATCATAGCCTGGTACAATTTTAGTAGACTGCAAATGTGCCAAGACATACCTCAAACCTTCTCAAACAAGTAGGCTACACTAGGTGCCTACCAAGATAGGCGTATATCTTTAGAAATGACAACAGCCCGCAGTAAGTGTTTTGCATTGGTAGTCGACATGTGAAATGCCAAAAATTTTAGTTGACACATTTACATATCACAATATAATCACACGTATATGTGGTGAAGAGTAAGTGACACAGTGCAACAACAAGGATGTTGATACCTACCAGAAAATATTTATGTAAATTATATTGGATAAATTTAAATAATTTTTCTTTGTTTACTTTAAGAAACTTATGAATTTGAAATTAAATGTAAAAGAAACTGTTTCAATATTTAGCATTTAGGCCCTAATAAATGTATTCATTTCTGATATCTGAAAATAAATATGAATATCGAAAATATACAGAAATAAAAACATTGTAAAAAAATACAAATATTTTGATATATCAAAATTTTTTCGACATCCCTAGCAATGACCTGAGCAAACAAACTGAAAAGTGAACCAACAAAAAAAGGTGTAACCCAATAAGTACAAACACAAAACAAATACAATTTAACATGAGTGCATAACCATCGCTAATAAAACATGAAATAAATGCACATAAATGTAGAAGCACATAATACACATATCAATTTTTCTAATAGAACATGAAGTTAAAGTAAAAAAACATGAACGCAGAATTACGTACATCATACACATATTAATATCACTTATAGAGCACAAAGTAAATGTAACAAACATGAATGCAGAAGCACATCATACACATACCAAGATTGCTAATTGAACATGAAGTAATTATAACAAACATTAATGCAGAAGTACTTTAAACATACTGTATATCACTAATAGAACATAAGGCAAATATAACAGGTTTTCATTCACCAAGGTCTACACAACAAATAACTATAAAATCAAAAAATTGCATAACAAAACTCAGGCAGATTAGAAAAGAGGGAGTCAATGGAAACAACAAAACACAACAGCACCAAAAGAGTGTGACAAGCATATAACAACACTTATTTTTCAAATACATCGACAGAGCTGGAAAAACAATAGTGGACCCTGGTCCCGGGCTGCCTCATACTTGGTGTAGGCAGAACTCTATTTATCTGTGCCATACTTATAAAACTAATGTCATTGTCTTTTGTCACAAAAATTGACTTGCTCACATTCTGTGCCCTCATCCCCATCACTTTCACATCATCTCCATAGACCTCCTGTACCACACACACAAAACGGTACTTAGTGGACCCCTTTTTACCACCCAGGAAGGTAGCAAGTACCTGGATGAACATTCTGCTCTGTCACTGGTACAATTTCTAAATCTTCATCATCATGAGGATTGCTCCCCTCATCGGATGAAGCTAATGGAACGACATCATCCTCAGATGAAGATTTACAAGTAGTTAGCCATTTCTTTATCTGCATTTATGCACAGGCTGCTTCTTTTGCTTCCCTCATCCTCAGTCTTTCCACTGCCCCCTTCTCTTTCTGCCTTTGAAGCTTCTCTTTTGCCAATGCCTTCTTGGTAAATGTTTCTTGCCATTCATCTGAGCTGGTGACAGAACTTCCTTTGTCTCTGGGTCTTTCCTTCAGAACCTAAGGCCGCCGTGTTGGTCAGAATAATGCCCGTTTGAAAGGGGATGACATTAATAGCTTTCCAGCTACAGGTCGGGTACCAGATGTTGATGGTATGGCAGCGACAGCTTCAAAGGTACTATTGGCTGGTTCCTTAGAAGATACTGGAGCATAGACAGCTTCCAAAGAATCAATGGCTGGTTCTTCAGAAGAAACTGGGACAGATACAGCTTCCGAGGTACCAGTGACTGGTTCTTGAGAAGAGACTGGTGCAGGGACATCTTCCGCGGCTGATACCTCAGTGACGATTGTTTCGACGACATCCTGAACATCTGAGGTTCCTGTTGCACTCAAGAGTACCTGAACCTGATACATTTCCACTTGTAGCTACCTGACACATCTGGAATATGCAATTGAGCACTGGAACTGCCGACATCCCTGCATGTTGTCTTAAAGTGTCTCCAGAGTGCAAACAGGTTCGTGTCCTCTACATCACCCTGCCAAACAACCCCAGAATCCTGAAATTTCCTCAATTTTGTTTGACCAAGGAAATATTCTACATGTTCACATACCAATGCACTGTCACTGGCGGTGCTACAGTTTGGGGTTCTTGGTGCAGGGGATGTACATGTTGAAGATGGTGACTCAGCAACACTACGTGGCTTAGCGACGAAGGACTCCACATTAACAGCAGACGAGTTCCAAGGGAACAGTTCACACGTACAGAATGCCTTCTGCATAATATCAGGAGTTACTGTTGAATCAATCACTGTTCAAAGAAGTCCGGCGAAATCCTTTATCTTGAAGGTTCTTCCTGGGCAGCCACTCTCCGTAGCCTGAAGTCGTGCACTGCAGTTTTCCATGCTTGAAGACTCCTACATACATGGGCAGCAAAGTGTGAGTGGAATTGGGCAACAATGCACCAGTACAATTCCATTTGCTTTACAAAAATGACTGGTCTGCAAAGTTAAATGAGAGGAATGTCCATCCATAAAAAGGACAATTGGAAGGACAATAGCTGACTTCACCAACCATGGATGAAATACGTTGATCAGATGTTCAAAAAATACCTGGCCTGTCATTCAACCATTACCGAGCTTCCCAGTTCCCCATGGACCAGGGACACCTGCAACAATGTCCTGAGGGAGACACTCACATTCGCAGTTCACAATACGGTGATACATTCTCTCATCATTGTTGACGTGCTGATAAATGCACTTATCCCCGTTCTTATCCAACACCTCGTTTCCCTTAAAGTTGAGAAAAAATGCAGCCTCATCCCCATTAAATATTATTCTTTTTAGGTTATTCAAATCATTTTCGAGGTGAGTTTCCATATGGCAGTCAAGTTCTGTAGTGTCCACAGAGACACGGTCGGATGCCGTGCCAGAAATACAACACACCATGTTCTGCCTGGCCGACCATCTATAAATGGAAACCGTCTGTTCAGCTCTTTTGTCAGCTGTTGCACACTGTTTTGAAGATATTCCATCGTAAGAGGAAAACCTGCATTGCAGAGTGCGAGTGCCCACTCTATGAGTCTCTCTTCTTCCTCTTTAGTAAGCCATGTGTCTCGTCCCCAGGCTTCCTTCCTTTAAGTTTGTCCATTAAGGTGATTCTGGGGACACCGCTTTTCTCTGTTGCCTTTTTACGGACAGCCATTTTCCCCGACATCTCGCAACACCACCTTCATTTGCTGCAGAGCATACTTCAAAATATGGCCTCGTTTAGACATAGATCTGAAACATAGAGCCACACGCAGTCCTGTTTCATTCATTCCAACTGCAACATTTAACTAACTTATTACCATTTAATGTACAAAGGATGCAAAAATATGTCTCGTTCCATTCCATTATTGTTAAATGTACTGTTGAAGAAACTATTTATATTTATTATTATTACAATCCTTTTCGCTAAGCTATATTACATGTCACACAGCACACACAACCAATACATTTATTAATGATTCATTGCTCAACGTGTTCTTGTGCCAATGCTCTACACACGTGTCGACTACCAGATAGGAACACTTAAGAATATTTTTACAAACACAATTCAACCCACAATATGCTTCATTGCATTCTGTGTTAATTTGAGTTCCGGTTTAAGTTTTGCATTAACTCAACACCTCTGTCTACTAGTGAAATTTTTGGTATTTTGGTGATCTGGTAGTCGACACCTGTGTGTATCGCCACTTGGCGCGCGAAGTTATCGTATTATGAAGTAAGTAATATATAACACTCTTACTTCAACATGCGACAGTAATTTCTGCAATAAAGACACATTAATGCCAATATAACAAGAGACGTTACATACTTACCTCCTTGTGTCGAACAGTAGCACAGCGTGTGTCTTTCCTACACTCTTTTGCACACACTTTTTTACTAGCGATGGTGGCGCTGTGTGATGGAGCATGTTCCGAAATTTGTCAGGCCCACGACTCGCAAGTGTAAGTGAACATCACTGCACTCAACAAGCTGTTTGGTGCACCAAATAGTGCAACTTTACTATTATTTTAGGTATTTATTTTCAACACTGTCAACTCCTAGTTAGGTGTCTACGACTAGTGTGTTTACCGTAATTGTGCATTATTTTAGTTATTAACGTAAAAAAACATTATTACATCAGACCTAATCAGTTAATTTGAGTATGCTCTGTTAGAAAATGAAATAAAAATTTTTCACTCTGAATGGTCTTAATGAAATATTATTTAGATTGTCAATGCGAAGGTGGTTTCATGTAGTATCGGTCAATTTGTGATGCCAACATAAAGATATACGATACATTACAGTAAATTGCATAGAAATAATAGGTATTTATATTTTCTTATATAATTAAACAAAGGAACTCCATTTTACTCCTAAATACATAGTGGCACACATGAACAGTAAAAACATTTTCTATATTTAATTAATTTATTATTAGAAACTTTTACAGGAATATGTAAAATAGCAGCTGGGTTTCATTTTACAATTCAACACCAGTAGCCTACATCAGTATTGAGTGCGGTAGTAAAATTAATGTTATTCACTCTTGTTTTTTTTTTTACTTTGCAATAGCTTACCAAAAATGGTGAAATGTAACGGTAGTGATTTGTTTCAAGAAAAATAGGCAATAAACATTTACAAATTGTATTATTTGAAGCACTTTACCGTGAAATAAAAAAACAGTTTACTTAGCTATTCGATACCATACTAAAAGTAAACCTTCAGATACCGTAATATTCCCACAGTGAAATCACATTAAATGATGACATAACTGTACACACCTAAACAACATTCACCTGGGTTCGCTGTTAGTTTTTCAATGAAAATGCAGGAAATAACATGGGTCCATCAATGCCATGACTGATGTCATAAATTCTTTGTTTATAGCTACTGAGTGTCTGATAGAAGAACAAATAGGGAATAACAGCGAGACGATCCAGTTGATGAGGAGCAGAACACAGCAGGGTAGACGGTATATGCCTACTTAGGAGGCCGGTGATAATAATAATAATACACTCTCACAGGGATGTCACCCTGTGACAAGATCACTTCTTCCTGCCCCTCTAGACCATCCTCACCAAACCATTCCTGAAGCTTCCAACCCCCCCTCACAGTCACCAAACCAGCCTGACAAATATTCCACTTCCACGCCAGCCTCATAAGTATAGACTGCCTACCTTATCCTTTCTCCACCACACCCTTTCAATCTTCTCATTGTTGTTTTCCTTCTCCCTGTCATCCCTTAGGTAAGTGACAATGTAACCCTCCCCTATTCTCTTTCAGCATTAACAACATCTTGACCAGTCTTTCAACTCTCCTTCTGTCCTTCAAGGTTTTCCATCTCATTTCCTTCATCATTGTTTGTTTGTTTCTTTGTTTTATTGCATCTGTAAGATCTTTTCAATACACAATAGTACAAAGATATTGGACAAGTCATGAAGATTACATAACAGGCTAAATAGAAAATGTATACATTTACAACAATTACACATGTTTATACAGACACTGCTATCTCATATGGTAAATGAATTCATGTTGAATCTTCATCAGCTCCTTCTGTACACCAACTCTATAAATTCTTTGTTTTGGAAATCTGAGACAGAAAACAGGAAAGAGAAGCAGAAGAAAAAAGATGAGATTTGTGCAGTGTGTGACAATATGTGGTCTTTCTAATGTTTATGATTCAAATATTGTTCCATGGAGTAGAAAGCTTGTTCTTCAAGAAAATCCTTTAGCTGTTTTGTAAAGAGTTTTGGATTTGAGGAGAACATTTCTTGAAGGTTTTTGGGAAGTTTATTAAAAAGGATGCTACCGGAGTCGGAAGGCCTTTTTTGTACCAGTTTTAGATTTACAGAAGGCATGTGAATGTGCTTTTTTATTCTCGTGTTGTGCTTGTGGAATAATTCATTTTTCTGGAAATTATTATTCTTGTTGGACATGAACGAGAGTATTGAATACATATATACACATGCAAATGGCAAGATTTTGGACGCCTTGAAAAGAGGTCAACAAGAATCTGTCTGTTTTTTACCGTTCATGATTCTGATAGCTCTTTTTTGCATATGAAACACTTTTTTACTGTCTGTGGAATTCCCCCAGAAAATTATTCCATATGTCATAATATAATGAAAGTATGCATAATAAACAGTTTTTACTGTGTCTTTGTTTAAGATATCAACAATAATGCATAAAGCAAAACACGCAGAACTGAGTTTTGGTAAAATATATTCAATATGAGACTTCCGCTTTAGTGTAGTATCTATTTGTAGGCCTAAAAATTTAGTTATAATTGATTCATTAATTTTTTCTGCATTTCTAACAATATTAATGTCAGTCTGTTGCTTGCTGTTCTTAGTTAAAAGATGCATTATATGTGTTTTTCCAAGATTAAGATTTAATTTGTTTGCAGAAAACCATGACTCCAAATTTGTAAAAGTAGTGTTTGCTAGCATACTAAGATCGTCTGATGACTCTCCAGACACTATAATGCTGGTGTCATCTGCAAATAAAATGGGTGTAGTTCTGGGGTTCAAGGAACATGGAAGGTCATTTATGTAGGTCCCTATGCCAGGAATAGTAATGGGCCTAAGATTGAGCCTTGTGGTACACCATATTTTATTTTACCCAGGTTTTGAGTAAAAAGAAGTTGTTTTATCTTTGACATGTACTTGTTGCTGTCTCCCTGAAAGGTTTGAGATCAGTAGTTTGTTAGTTATACCAGAGACTCCATAAAATTTTAATTTGTCTGTGAGTAAGCTATGGTTTACACAACCAAATGCTTTCGTAAGGTCACAGAAAATTCCAATAGTTGGCTACCTTTTATCTAATGCGTTAAAAATGGTATTAATCAGTTAGAAAATTGCATCATTTGTTGAAAAGTTTTTCCTAAAACCATACTGGAAATTTTACAGAATATTGTGTTTCTCAAAATGTTGTAACAATCTTACATAAATTAATTTTTCAATTACTTTCGAAAATGCAGTGAGCAGGGAGATAGGCCTGTAATTAGCTGCACACATACAGTCACCTTTCTTAAAAATTGGGTTAACCATTGCCCATTTAAGTCTGTCTGGAAACAAACCTGTTTCGAATATGGCATTACAAACGTGACTTAGTGCAGCACTGAATTCGAAAACACACTGTTTTAGTAATTTACAGCTAGGCCTAATACCATTATATCCGCTCGATAATTTTGGTTGTAGTGAATTTATTATTCTTTCTACTTCTTTAGGTGTTGTATATGTTAGGGTCATAGCAGGATATTCTGTACCTTGAAGGACTGGGATGGATGATATACTGGGTTTAGTGGCTTTGCCAAGCATTTCATCTACTGCATTTAAACAGTAGGAATTAAATATATCTGCAACTATATTAGGGTCTGTTGATACAAAATCACCAACCTTTAGTTGTAAAGCTGAACATGGCTCTTGCACTTTCCCTGTTGTGTTTTTTATAATGTTCCATGTTGTTTTTATTTTATTTTCAGAGTTTTGAATAGAATTGTTGAAGTAATTCTTTTTTTGTGCATTTTATTACATTACTTAAAGTTTTACAGTATTTCTTGCAGTGGTTTGTTAAATTTTGATTTCTAGTAGCAGCCTTGTACAAGTTTCTTTTATTTTCACAAGAAATCTTTATTCCTTTTGTAAGCCATAGGTTATCTTTGATTGAGTACTGTGGTGTGTTAACCTAGATGGAAAGTTTTTTTCGAAAAGTAAGAGAACTTGATTTATAAAAGTGTTAAACTTTAAATTTGTTTCATTGCTTGTAAGCACTGGTGACCACTACTCCCTAAGTAGATCATCTTTGAATTTTATGATGTTTTCTAATGAAAAATTTTTAGTTTTCTAATAGTGATCACTTTTAGAAGGTATACTGATAGTAGTCACGATCAATACTGTGCATCATGATCTGATAGTCCATTTACAACGGGGAGGCACCTATATGTTTTATCTAGTGAAAGAAAAGGGAATACAAAACAATGGTGAGGCCCATTTTGGAGTATGGGGCAGCGGTCTGGGACCCGTACGTGGGAAGGGAAGTGGTAGAGGTGGAAAAGGTGCAGAGAAGGGCTGCTAGGTGGGTCACAAATAAGTGGAGGAGAGAGAGGAGGATTTCAGACCATCAGTAATGGTGAGAGGACTGGGGTGGGGCACACTGCAGGAGAGGAGGAGAGTGGAGCGGCTGGTAAGGATGTTTAAGGTGGTGAGGGGGGTGGGTGGGTGGCCGTTCACACAACTGGGTGATAAGATACAGAGAGGTATATTCAGGGGAAGGGGTGATCATGAGTGGAAGATACAGAGGGTGGGGAAGAGGACAGAGAGAGGAAAAAACACTATGATGGTGAGAACGGTGAAGGATTAGAGTGAATTTGAGAGGGATGTGGTTAATGTGACGGGAGCAAGGGAGTTTAGGAAAAGGTTGATGGGGTCGGAAAATTGAGAAGAGGTAGGTTAAGCAAATCCTTGCCACAGGGCTGAGGCCCAATTGCAAGAATAAAAATTAAATTTAAAAAATCTAAGTTGCTGTCAAAGAAAATGTTATCAATAGCTGTTTGAGAGGTCCTTTCTATTCTAGTGGCAAAGTTAACTATAGACTTCAGATTGAAAGTGTTTAGTAAATTATTTAGTTCAGTTTTCCTGTTGCTTTCTATTAAGTAATCAATATTAAAAACACAGCACAAAATCATGTCTGTGTTAGGTCAGTAGACCAATTTTAGGTTACTTTCAAGTAATTTCAAGAAGTGATTAAAGTTGCCAGATGGAGCTCTGTATATGTTCATAATCGCCACTTTTTTATCACTTTCAGTTGTTATACATGTTGAATTCTGTTGTACTTGTGAATAATGAAATTGCATCTATATTACAAGTTTTATACAGCCTTTATTTTGTCTTGCTATGTTTTACAAACGATTATTTTCATAGCTGGTATTATATACTGTTGTCTGCATAGAGATATTACATTCAAATACTATTTGCAAAACATAGAGCTTAACACACACAATCAATACTTTCTTGATGACAATTAGCTATAAAATATTGCATTAAGTTTTTCTTTTCTTAACACCCCCCTGTAATTGTCATCATGTAATTACACATTTTTTAGGAAACCAATTGTTTTTTGTATTGTTCAAATTTTGCAGAATTCAATTGCTTGGTGAGCAAGTCAGCTATCTGCAAATTAGTCGGACAGTACTTAAGTGTCAAAGCACCTTCATTAACCTTTTCCTTGATATAATGAAACCTAACATCAATGTGCTTAGATTTCCTATTTAAAATTCCATTGTTCGCTAAACTTATAGCGCTTTGATTGTCCACATTTAGAACAACTTCTATTTGTTCTCCGCTAAGTTCTTCGAGAAAACTCTTAAGATACATGAGAGTTTTCGTAGCTTCGGCTGCGGCGATGTATTCTGTCTCAGTTGTTGATGTTGCTACGATTGGTTGGCGTCTTGATGCCCAGGAGATGGGGCCATCATTATAAAATATAATAAAGCCTGTAGTGCTTCTGCGCGTTTCCTCGTCTCCTGCGTAATCGGCATCCGAGTATCCAATCAAAATGTTTTTGGATTTTTCAGTATTCATGGAATATGATATCCCCGTATCTTGAGTTGAATTTACATATTTAAGAACTCTTTTTAGCTTGAGTAGGTTTTGTTGTGTGGGGTTTTCTACATGTCGTCCACATAATCCAGTTGCATACGCCAAGTCTGGTCTTGTTTTAGTAGACAAATACAAAATGCTTCCCACTGCTTCTCTGTAAGGAAATGTTATATCCTTTTGCTTGAGTTTCTCAATATGTTCACTTCCCGAAACGAGAGGTGTTGATACTTGTTTTGAGTCTGACATTCGATACTTTTCTACGACTTGTTGCGCGTAGACATTTTGACGTAATTTCAGCTTCTCTTCTGATGTGTCAATATTAATGCCCAAATAGTTGTCAGAGCTTTCTTCAGTCGTTAATTTGAAATCATTTTTCAAAGAATCCAATATCCTTTTCATTTGACTGGTGTCAGATCCTGCAATTAGTCCGTCATCGACAAAGATGGACATAAATACAGAGTGATCAGAATTTACGAATACACACTGTTCAGTCTTTAGAGCAGTGAATTGATGTTCGTGTAAAAATTCTCTGATACGCTTATTCCATTGGGCTGGAGCTTGCCGAAGACCGTAAAGTGCCTTTTGAAGCTTGCATATCTTTGTATCATTAGAATATCCTTCAGGTAATGACATATACAATTATTCTTCTATCTTTCCATATAAGAATGCTGTCCTGATATTGAATTTCATCAGTTTGTAATTTTTCTTTGCAGCATATGCTATCATGGTTCTTAGGGTATCTGTGCTGACGACTGGGCTAAAAATGTCATCGTAGTCCACTCCGGCTTGCTGTTGACATCCTTTAACTACAAGACGAGCTTTAAATCTCCCATCATCCTTCACCTTGAACACCCATTTACTTGTAAGAATTTTCTTGCCATTTGCTTCGCTTCTTTCGACTAGATTCCAGGTTTTATTCTCTTGGTGTGCTAATTTTTCCTCTTCTATGGCTTTCTTCCACATTTCAGCATCGTCTCCAGTAGTAGCCTCTTCATATGTAAGTAAAACGTAGTCTTTTAATTTTTCAGGTATCTTCTTTGTTCGTTTAATTTTTTCTTTCTCTACATTGTTGTTGCAGCATGTTGTGTTCTCCTGGTTTTCGACATTACTTATAGTATTCTGTAGAATATTTTCTCCCTCTGTTTTTCTTGAGCTACAAGAGCCTGCTTTGACTTCAAATTCAACTTTTACATCTTCAACATTACCATCATTTTCAAAGCAATGTTCGTTTTCTTCTTCTCTGCAAGATATTAAAAGTGGCGGTTTTTCTGGCATTTTTGATGAGTATAGCTCTCTGGTAAATGTAACATCACGTGATGAATCAGAATCAAATGAGAAATGTGCAGTTTTGTCAAAAATTGGATGTATTGCAATTACATATAGGCCTGAGCTTTGCTTTTTACCTTCTATAATGTCTTTTCCATCTTTACTGATCAGAGCCTTATTATTTGTGAATTTTACTTCACCTCCATTCCGAGTGATTGCTGGAACACTAAGCAAGT
The DNA here is from genome assembly GCA_003012365.1 of Medauroidea extradentata. Lineage (NCBI taxonomy): Eukaryota > Metazoa > Arthropoda > Insecta > Phasmatodea > Phasmatidae > Medauroidea > Medauroidea extradentata. Next base: position 19,119 of record PNEQ01092094.1, read on the forward strand.
TTGTCTCGAGTCCAGGGATATACAAAACATTTTTCAATTCACATTCATCAGCTATCATCTTACCTATACTCTTTGCTTCCAAATGTTCACCCTTTTTAGATGTATATACGATTTGAGAAAAGTCCCTTTTTTCAGTAAGCAAGATTTCATTTACCATGTGAGAAGTTGCTGCTGAATCTAAAACAAACAGAATTTCTTGATTTTCACTGGTTACAAATCCACAATTTGTTCTTTCTTCAATGCTAAGGAAACCAACTCTATTTTCATCTTTCGATTTTCTTTCATCGACGTGTTTCTTCCTGAAAAAACATTTATCTTCTGGGTGATTGTTTTACTTACAAAACGAACAATTTGTGTAACGTTTTGTCTTCTTATTCTGGTTTTTATTTTTAGGGCAGTCACGAAGAAAGTGTGTTGTTGATTCACATCCATAACATTTTAGACGGTTTGTTTTAAATGCGACAGATTCATTACTGGCTTCAGATTTGGTGTAATAACGAATTTCGTCTCACAAAATACGTGCCTTTAGTTTTTCCAACGTTTTTTCTTCTTTTCTTACCGATTCCCAAGCTGTTGTGAAATGAGGTTGAAAACTTTTCGGTAGAATCGACATGATACGTGCCATTTGCATTTCCTCATCAATTTTCTTCGAAATTGCATTTATTTTCACCACAATATTCTCAAGAATACTCATATTAGTTGCCATATCTTTACTTGTACCAAATTCAAACCTAAAGAATTCTTCCATCAACATATTTTGTGCTTGTGCTTGGTCTCTCATATACAGACTTTCTAGCTTCGCATACATAGCTGCAGCACTTGTGCAATTAACAATATGAATTTTAAGTTTTTTGTCAATTGTAAATACAATGATTTTTTGAGCTTTTGCGTCATCTCTTAACCACTTATCTTTGTCTTTATCTGACTCTTTATCGCTTAATTTCTCAGTGCCAAACACAACATGTTCTATTCCTGATGAACGTAATAACACAGAAATGCCGAATTTCCACATAGCAAAACTGTTATGATCAACTAACATTTCGACGGAGGATAAATCTGAATCTTTCTGTGCCATTTTAACAAGCTGTGTCTGTACCTTTATTTTTGATTCTAGATGCAAATATGTGTCAGAAACAGATCAAACTTACCACAATGGAGCATTGGTTACAATTATAACATACCACCATGAGCATTGGTT
>PNEQ01092099.1:0-30462 GCA_003012365.1 Medauroidea extradentata
CCCAGTCCTATTATACCATCTGCTTACAATAAACAATGGACATGTTCTCTAGAACTAGACATGACAACTGGGAACAGAACCCAGTCCTATTATACCATCTGCTTACAATAAACAATGGACATTTTCTCTAGAACTAGACATGACAACTGGGAACAGAACCCAGTCCTATTATACCATCTGCTTACAATAAACGACGGAAATGTTCTCTAGAACTAGACCTGACAACTGGGAATGGAACCTAGAGCAATTTTTTTTCACTAGACTAAATGCGTGTCGAATTAATGTAGCGTTATTGATACCACAAAAAAAAATTGAACAAGCATGCAGCCCTAATCGATCTATCATCTTTCCTACTTTATATATATTATAGGTTACTCGTGACAAAATGAGCACAAAAGATTTAACCTCTGAAAAAATCCCCTAGTCGTGTTGCATACAAGTCAACATTATCAATAGTTACTTTACTGCTTGTATGGTTGGCAGCGAATAATCACACGTAGTTCTGTGTATTTTCCTATTTGAATACAACATTAGTGAAAGAACTTCAGATGAAATCAACCTCCTTGAATTTAATATAATTTAAAATATCTATATATCACCTATTGACATTCTACTGACTGCATAATTTGATGTAATTAGCACCAGCACAAAGTGAGGCAACCAAGCCGCTGATCATTGTTCACGTTGTCTTTTGCTAAATCCTTCAGATAGTTAAAAATTTCACAGATAGGTGGCACCAGAGTTAAGCATGTGCAATTGTAAACATGTTTTTTGTTCCACACATTGAGAAAATACGTTATTTATTGTTTCTATTAATTATGTCGTTCATGGCAGTAGAATTGAAAGAAACTTGAATTCTTGAATTGTGAGTCATGTGTGTATTTATGGGCGTTTTTAATTACAAATTCAAATATACTACGCCTGAAAGATTTGCAATGGCAATAGGGCAAATTATATGAATTATTCGATGGACAGAAACCAGTATTATAAGACATTAACTTGCAGGTATTTGTAACCAAGATTACTATTAAGTATAGCATATATTCAGCCCTTAGACATTTAATGAGTAGATATGGTAGATAACATTTATCGGAGCAGCGTACCGTAAATGTAAACCACATGGCAATGTTTACGTTCACATGCAGTGGAAAGATATAAATCGGAAGTAAATAGAAATTAAGCAAGGCTATTTTGAGTGCTCACTTTATTCTCAATCACCTACAAACTATCTATTTTACTGTTTCGCTGACTTCACATGATTTGAAATGTCATTTTTACCTCTGTGCGATATGTTCAAATCACATCTGCAAACACTACAAATGGCAAACATTTTACCTTTTCCAGACTTGATTATAAATTAATGTTCTTAAAGTATTTTTTATGAAAAACAGCAAATACTTCTTTTTGCCTGCACACGTCGTGGCTACACCATTGCAAACACCATGCAGTAATAATAAATATTATACAACATGCACAGGACAGTAGCCACACAACTATTTTCACCGGGTTAAATACGCACTTACAAAAAAGCACCAAAATCAATGCCCTCCAATTTACAACATTGTTGACTTCAGTGTGCTGCCAACTGTCAACATTTTCTGAAATGTACTGAACAGTACGGATGTTATAAAGACATTTTGAAACAATATTTTACTGCCAGTAGAGTTAACTGGTTTTGAAAATATGAACCTACATAACCCTCGTTTCATTGGGTGTGAACTTTCTTGACCAGTTGTTGCTCAAGTATATATTTGTAAATTTTCCTCACAGAGACTGACTCTACAAATAATAAGCATAACTGTCACTTTATACATAGCTTTATCGTAATTTGTCATAAACTAATCATTTATAACTCTCTCTGCAGGTAAATAAAGAGTAATATAACCTGTTCGACTGAGTCACATTGTTATCCATGACTTTTTCTGACAATTTGGGCAGTAGTACATTTAGTAGGTTCCAACTTATATACCTAGAAAAAGTAACAAGCACAACCAAAATAATGGTAAGGATCAAACAAGTTGCACACACTATTGCCAAATGTTCGGTAGCCAGCATATGTCCTTGGTTTTTCGACATTTTCTGTTCATTGCTTTTGTTTGTGCACACATTTGTGACGTGCCTCTCCTTTAATTCTTACGTGTCTTACTGATTGTTATTCGTGACGACGTTGCGAGAGTAAATAAAAGTCAGTCAGTCCTATTTCTGGCGGATAGCAAGTCGTCACTGTCCTTTCCTGGCGTAGATTTAACGGCCAGGTTTAAATTCCGCCCACACGACTAGTCAAACTCGCGACAAGCGAATCGGCCCTGGCGGTAACACCCCAGGTCTCTCGCCGTTCATGACTATTGCACCCTCATGCGTCCGTGATGCCTAAATCGACAACAGCGGTAACACCCCGGTTCATTCTCAGTTAGCTCTACAATCTCCGCCTCTACTCCGCGTCACAACGCTTGAGTCGACGCCGGCAGTAACACCCCGGTTCGTCGTCCTCACATGTATCCCGACGTCTCCCTCTGACGTTCAACTCATCCCGGTGCTCCTGTTTCGTGCAAAAACCCCGCCACTGGTCCTGCAGGCTTTGGTTCCCTTGGGCCAATAAGGAGCCAGCTTTTCAAAATAGCCCGCGCCTCGAGGACAGTAAATTCTTGCCATTGCCGCATTTATTTCATTTTTACTCCCTCATTACTCTTGAAAATAATTACCACTGAGGCTCCTAAATCCTAATGTTCCAGATATACTACTTACTAATATAATAAATAACATTTGTGTCTTAATTTGTACAGGCACTTCTCCCTCTCTGCCAACAGATAAGGGGGTTACAAGTGGGGTGGGGGTGAGGAGCCAGGCTGCCATCCAGAAGCTGCACCTGCCCTCTCCACAGAGACAATACATACACATTTTAGTTTTATTAACATATTGTTACAAGTTTGAGACAAAACTTTATATGTGGGCAATTCCCATGAGACCTGGGATAGAGGTCTTATAATTAGAAATAAAAGAGTTGAATTAAGTTATTGATTTACTAGCTCACAAAGCTTACAAAAACACAAAACAGCAATCAACTATAACTTTCACAACACAATTAGTTATGCACACAATTACTCCTGTGTCACAGACACATTAATTAACGTTGACAATTACAGCACAAAAATGTCTACAATCAATTAATTAAACACTGCAAATTACAATAAAATTCAGTCATATATCCAATCAACAGTCTTTCAAATAGTGACAGTGTACAACCTTAATAGTCCACAGCGGTGATGAATCGCTGTGTGCTGCGAAGCACTCCGAGTGCACCGCTGTCTTCACTCTTGAGGTCTTCGGTTCAACTCCCGTCGCGCACCTCCACTTCACTCATCAGCCCGCCGCAGCAGTCCTCTTGTTTCGCCCAACACTGCTCCTAAGGTAGCCGCCTGCCGCCTCACAGTAGACTCTTGATGTCACGAAGATGTCTTCACCAGTCTCTCTCCACAAGCACAGCACCTTCCTCTAGCACGACCCATAGCGAACTCTCTCCAAATGTGCCGATTCCACGCCTTTAAACTCCGGCCAAAATCCAGAGGTTCCCCGAATTACATGGGTCTAAACATGGACATTTCATCATGTTTCGGACGTGATTTGAGTCACGTAGGCTGCCCTCGTAAGGTTAAGACACAGTTGGGACAGGTATCTATGACGTAGCTTCTGCGTGACTTCCATCACGTAGCCGCCCAGCCTATGTTTCAGGGCCCAGCCACAAAGTGTTACGAAACAACCACCGACCACCGGCCTCCAGGTACATGGCACGCAACACTGCCCCCTCCTTAAGTCTGTTCGTTCCGAATAGACACAGCAGCCTCGGGTCAATCGTAGAGGGCCAATCTGTCGATGTGAACAACTTTATATCCTCTTACCCCGAGAACCTCGACTAGCAATCCGAAACACCACATCATTGATCTACTTCACTATTTCATAAGGGCCTTCCCAATTCTTCTGCAGCTTGGGACAGTACCCCTTCTTTCTCTGAGGGTTGTACAACCACACCAGTTGTCCTTCTTGGAAAGTTTCATCTGGTGCATTCCTATCGTAGCAAGCCTTCATCCTGTCGGTGTTGACCCTAAGGTGTCGCCGGGCAAAGTTTGAGTGTGAACCAACTTGCGACATAACTCGATGGCATACAATGGGGATGCAATCTGGTCTTCCTCCGCCGGTCGTCAGAATATCAGGTCGCTCGGGAGACGGAGCTCTCTTCCAAACAGCAACTTTGATGGTGTCACCTTCGTTGCTTCACGAATGGCAAAGTGGTATGCTAGCAGAAACAGTGGTACTTTGGAGTCCCAATCCTTTCGATTATCAGATACAAAGATGGATAGGTACTGCTCCAGGGTACAATTTAGTTGTTCGACCATTCCATCAGACTGTGGATGTAGCGGAGTGATTCGGGTCTTCTTTATACCCATTATCTTCATCACTTATTGGAACCGGGCCGCTTCGAAATTCCGTCTTTGGTCCTAGTAAAGGTCCAATGGCACCCCAAACCTTGAGAACGCATGTTTGACCAGTACATTAGCCACCGTGCTGGCTTCTTGATTCGGTATGGGAATCCATACAGCACACATGGTCGTGACGTCGTACGGACGTCACAATGTCCCGTTAAGGTCGCATCACAGTTTGGTCCCACTCCGACGTCGCACCGACATTGACACTGCAACTATTTTGAGACGTAGTGTTTTGCGACGTCCATACGACGTCTATGAGACGTTAAAGTATTTTTACGCCTGTAGTCAAAAAAAAAATTTACTTTTTTAATTTAAATGCATTCGTTAAACTAAGTTACTGTTTGTATTATTTACGAATATTATATGTAATTGTTATTAAAGTGCGTAATCATCATTTTTATTCACAAAATTATTATTCATTCTTTATTTAGTTGTAGTGTTGACTTGGCTATGTTTTGTTCAATAAGGCAGCCGAATATTGTTTTATTATTTTCTCGGTTATGTGAATATTTTTTCACAGTCATTTTATGGGAATATATTGACGTGTATTATTTTCTTGGTTTTTGTTTCCGAATTCTTTAAGTTTTCTCAAATTTATTATTTTGTGACTTACGTGACATATAGCAAATGTTATTTATAGGTAGTTTTGCGGAATGTTCTTGCTTTGAAAGTGGTGTACGTATTTTGTTATCGCTTGAAATGGGCGATATAATGAACAATTATCACAGCGCCGTCAAGTACTTCGCATCGATGTTACAATGCCCGTTGCTGTTTGAAGAATGACGATTTTCATTGTTTATAAACATAACCAATACCTACTACCTTTGGTACGTCTGAGGAAGAGGTAAGCATAATAAACTATTACCATAGTTGTGTTTGTTTGAAAAATTTTACTAGGTATAGCCTGTGTCATTGGGAAATACTATTTATTTATTTAATTTACATTCCGTTGGATTCTGTTTGAACCAATTGCTCTAGGATATGGAACAAGTTGAGTAGTGTTTGTTCATAAAAATAGTGTAAATATTAAGAAATGGCTCATTCTATAGCCTACTGGCCACACTGTTTAATTTAGAAGTATACTTATTGAAAAATGTTTCAGTAGTGGTTAGAAGTAGCTAGTACTGATATTCGCCAAAGCTAATATTTCTCCATTATTTACAGTCTTGCGGCTCATTGAAACCAAAATAAATTAAAATCTATGAAATTGATTAAATAGTTAGGGGGAAGGGTTAAATAGAATGTGGGCTTTGTATGTCTGGTGGTAGCCTAACCTAACTGCTGTCATTATTCTTTGGCTAACTCTGTGGTGGTGATCCAACACATTTTGTCAACTGCCATGTTTGAGCTGGAATAATTCTTTTCAATTGCTTCTAGAAATGAAATGACGTTATGCAAGGAGTTTCTGTACGTTATTCTAACAATATCAAGACTAAGTTATCTAGTTATGTAAGTAAATACAATATCACAGACATTTAGGCAGAGGAAGAAGGTTAGGAGTACGAATGCATATAGATGGGAAGGGCAGTATTAGAAATAGCTACAGAAAGTAAGTAATTAGGCTATTGATGCAGAGTGACTTATGGTGAAGAAGGGAGGTAGTGAGAGAGAAAGGGTGGTGTCTAAAGGGAGAAAGACTCTAGGTATGCTGGTTTTAAAATGTACTGTCACAATAGCAGAAGAAATGAGGGGTTATGGTCTTAATATTGGATTTAAAATTTATAATGCAAAATAAGTAACTTTGACTATTTTGTTGTGCTGTCGTTCGGGACAGTATTTCCTCTTGATACCGCCACTGTAAACAAGAATTTATTTCAATAACTTTAAGCATTTCATCACATTCATCTTCCAGCACGGCACTATGGGGCATTGACAGGAATGTCAGCCTTTTGAGGTGGGGATGGTTAAAAATATTTTAATGTGGTATTGCAAAGTAAAAAGAGTGGATGCATTTAATTTTACTACACAATATGAAATAGTGGTAGCAAATGGAAGAACAGATGAATCCTTTTGGTACTTTTTTTTTATTTCACAATTACTGTTTCAAATAGTACATTTGTAAATGTTCTCCACATGAAAATGCATAAAATTACTATCAATTTTTGGCATGTGGTTGTTTGTGACTGTCACAAGTGCCCTAGCGTGAAAAGGCCCTAAGATGGCTTGGTTGTTGAAACTGTACATAGACACTGCCTTCGCGATATAAGGCATGAGACTTGTCATATCACATCCAAATAACCCCAGGGAAAAGCACATAAGTATTGTGTACAAAATGTTATAAAATATAGTTTACATGTTTGCATTGTGTGTGTGCTTGTGTGTAAGGCCTATGCGTAAATAACCCACAGAATAATGTTAATACTAAGACTTGTCCTAAATCAAAGGTCATGTTCTCCTGTGAATGTTTTACCATTATTCTTTATTTTAAATGGACCTACATGAAATTTAGATAAAAAAATAATTGTCAAATTATGCAAGTTTCACCAATTATTGATGCTTTCTGGAGGGTGGGTCAGTCATTCAAAAGTATTCACATTGTCATCGTACCAGGCCACAGGCCAGGTGGAGACCTGGTCGCGGCAGGTGTTCGCAGAGTGTGTCAGTGGCAGGTGTGCGCTGGTTGGTAATGGCAGATGTGCGATACTTGAGTGTGTGTGGCAGATCAGTGACAGTGGCAGGGCATGTGTGAACTTGACACCGACGTGTGACACCTGCCATCCCGGCCATCTGCCAGTGCAGGACACATGGCTTAGCTGCCCCCTCCCTCTACCAGGGCATGAAGAAGGCAGTCTTGAAGCAGTGGCCGCGACGGGCAGAACGAGAGACGTGGTGCGCTTCGGGACTCTGATTCGTCCAGCGAGAAACGTAACGCGCGTGTGCAACTATCCGGCCCAGTGTTTTACTTTGTTTTGTCACTTGGAACAGGCTCGCTTAAGGCCCTAGGGTATGGGGGTGTGGACAGCCCCATAAGTGTCCATGTAAGGTGTAGTTTTCTCCAGATCCTCCCTGCTTTCCCCGATCCGCAGCTGTTTCGACTCGCCAGGTGAGAGAGGGGCACGCCGGCACGAACAGACCATGACCCATCTGGCCTCGTGTTCCCGGCTACACGCTTAACCGGGTGGCGCCCAGAGCATTCCGATGCAGCTCCATTCCTACCTCACTCTCACCGGACACTGCGTCATGGCGCCCAACGCTTTGGCGTAAATATCGCAGTGTAAATTGAAGTTCAACCCACACAGAGAAGGAATGGAAGACGACACTTCACCACAGGATCGCCACAGTTGCATTTTTAAGCCAACTACGTCACAGCCAGCACGTCAGCGACAGCAGGAAACAATACACTGAGCTAGATCTAGAAACAAATCGAACCATCGCATACAATGAGCAGCAAGGAGTGTGTTAGGTGTGGATTACCCGCCTTCCCTGATTTACTTTTCGGAGAAGTACTGCAACAGTGCTGCACATGTGCCATGGAGAACCGGAAGGGGAACTCGAGAATGAAAGTGGAGAAATTTATTGACCACAGCCCGCCAAGGCAGGCCAAAGTATGTGACTCGCCAACATGTGACAGAGAAGGGAAGGAGATGGCCACTTGTGTGACTTGTCGAACAAGATGCCACCGCAGATGTTCGCACGCCACGGAACTTGCCACGTTCGGTGAGAGCGTGTTCACTTGCGCAACTTGTATGTCATCGAGGCCCCCTTACCCGCTTCAGTCATACATCACAAGCTACAAACCTACCACTCTATCAGCCCTCTCCCAGCACCTCAACGACTGCGGTCGAGCTGTAGCGACAACCCTCCAAGAGAGTGGGGAATAATGAAACATCCAGAGTTCTCTGGACACATGCACGAGGACATGGACCAGTTTCTGAAGCAGTGCGAAACACGGTGTTTACGTTACGTCATAATGTACAAGGAGTGGGGTTGATCCTGCGATTAGCAACTTGCATGGTGCCGCAAAGGACTGGTGGAGAATATGGGGACATGCAACAATGACATGGGACGAGTTCGCGAATGGCCTATGGTATCGGTTCGGGTCCGCGGAGGCTATAGCAGACTGTCAAACGTGATTTTATAGTGAACGACAAAAGGACACAGAGTCGACAGAGAGGTTCATAGCCACGAAAATCCAGCTGTTCCGGCGCATCTACCCAACCACGCCATGGAAGGACGCACTTAGCAGCATAACGCCATGTCTGCGACTTGAACTACAAACATTTTTGGCAGAAGTGAAGGGTGAAAGTGTGGAGGGATACGTTCGTCGAGCAATCATCGCAGACAGGGCTATCAATCGGCTGAGATTACGTCCATTACAGACACTAGGATGGGTGGACGAGGCGGCCCCCATCACCAGAAATATGCGCGATAGCAGCACACCTACGGGCCAAAGACAACTTGTGATTGAGGCACCGCGGTCGGCCGACCTTGCGTCTGCCCGACAACTCCGTGACAGGACATTCGACCGCCACAGTGCCACACCGACACAGCGAACACGTTTCACTGGCACCGTGACTGCCCTGTTAGGAATGCCACGTGCCCGCCGTCGGGAAACACTCAAGGCGGGGAGGTAGGCCAGCTGCTGACCTCCCCACTGTCAACCGCCATACACACCTGATCACGACCAACACCGACTCAGAGCCATTTTTGGGATAATTAACCGTAGAGTAGGATCATTTACTCCGCATCCCGATCGAAGTCAACGACCAACCAACTGCTGCATTAGTTGACACTGCCGCCAACCATACGTTCGTCGCATCCACAATCGTTAATCCATCACTGATCTGACCTGGACCCTGTATGCTACAGCTGGCCACCAGAGGATAGCACAGTGCCACACAGGGCGTAACCGACCTGACAATCAGGATATGCAACCAGACGTCTCAAATTGAAGCCTTGGTTGTGGATGGCCTACGAGAGCCCGTCGTGCTGGGGCAACCATGGCTACAGCAACAAGAAGCATTGATAGAGGTCACGGCGAAGAAGGTACACGTGGGAGCCGGGGAACGACGAACAGTGTATGCTGTCGACTGGCGGCTGAATACCAACCAACACACAATTCATCTGGATGAGGCTTTGTTCTGCCTCAGACATCAGGCCAACACCGCCACAGGGCAGGCACCAGCAACCCTCGTGCAGGGGCGCAATCTACCGCTTCCAGGATAACCCAGACCAGAGGTCCCTCAGGATGCAGAGGACTGGGGCGAGTGCCAAGAGGCCGAACTCACTGCTGCCCGCCAACACCAAGAGGCATATGTGCGAAAAATTCTGCCAGTGTCGGAAAACCCACCTGTACCCCTGGAGGTAGGGACACTGGTATATGCTCGGAACCATCCATTGTCGGCGGCACACGAAACTTTTGTGCAGGACTAGCACCTCGCTGGACAGGACCCCACACTGTGCGAAAACGCCTAGGACAACACGTCTACCTGGTCCGAGATAGGGACAGGCGCCTCCCAAAGATCCATCGAGACGAACTAAGTAAGGGTGGTTCCTATCATGCCGGCTGACGAGGAGACAGATACAGACAGTGTGACACAGGCCCCACCGGAAGACACCTTACACCCACAAACTGAGACACCACTCCAAGATGAGAGTGACAAACACTCACAAATCAGATGTGACAAGAGTCCGGGACTGGCATTACTTCTCCCGTCGACGCCTGGTGTCATAACACCGCCGCAGGAAGCCGAACCAATAGTGACCATGCCTGATGAGGATGAGCCGAGACTCCAACCCATCGTCCGGGAAGTGTGGGAACTGGATGCGCCACTAGAGAGTACGACTTTTACCATACACATCGAGGAACCAGAAGAGTCGCCTCGATGCCAACCACAACGCCGACGTAGCAGGCAACCCCAGTTACACTCGTCCGAGCATAGCACAAATGGCCCGCAGGAAGAAGGGGGGCAACCCCGAACCGAGGAACGAACCGAAATGCAGACGCGAGCACCTGCCTGGTTTCGTTCTCGTGTTTGCCGCTTTCCAGAGTGGGGTGTGGCTGGTGGCCCTCAATCATCGACGCCTACTGTACAGACGCCAGTGGCATAACGTCACGACGTAAAGACCACAACATCCCAGGACATGCTGTTGTTACCAACGGCCGGCACCCCAACGTCTACTCCCTCGATCCATACCAACGGACACAGAAGGGGGCCCTACAACCTACGACCTCGCCCACGACAGAAAGAGCAGACCTGCTGTGCACCACCCGACGACTCAGGAGATGAAGCCGGAGACTTCGACCCACAGCAGACCCTAGTGTTCAGTCATCGGGAGCGTCACCGGCAGCAGAGTACAAAGCGAATGCACACACCCGCCGTGACCAGTCGTCTTCAGGAGGGGGGGCGTATGTTGTCATACCAGGCCACAGGCCAGGTGGAGTTGCGCCTGGTTGTGGCAGGTGTTCGCAGAGTGTGTCAGTGGCAGGTGTGCGCTGGTTGGTAATGGCAGATGTGCGATACTTGAGTGTGTGTGGCAGATCAGCGATGGTGGCAGGGCATGTGTGAACTTGACACAGACGTATGACACCTGCCATCCCGGCCATCTGCCAGTGCAGGACACATGACTTTGCTGCTCCCTCCCTCTACCAGGGCATGAAGAAGGCAGTCTTGAAGCAGCGGCTGCGACGGACAGAACGAGAGACGTGGTGTGCTTCGGGACTCTGATTCGTCCAGCGAGAAACGTAACGCGCGTGTGCAACTATCCGGCCCAGTGTTTTACTTTGTTTCACCATTGGAACTGGCTCGCTTAAGGCCCTAGGGTATGGGGGTGTGGACCGCCCTGTAAGTGTCCATGTAAGGTGTAGTTTTCTCCAGATCCTCCCTGCGTTTTCCGATCCGCAGCTGTTTCGGCTCGCCAGGTGAGAGAGGGGCACGCCGGCACGAACAGACCATGACCCATCGAGCCTCGTGTTCCTGGCTACACGCTTAACCGGGTGGCGCCCAGAGCATTCCGATGCAGCTCCATTCCTACCTCACTCTCACCGGACACGGCGTAAACATAATATCTGTTAAAGGAAAGAAACCATATGTTAGGGAAAAACTTGCATTTACCTTGGCATGAACATTGAAAATATGTACGGAAACAACGTGGAGTCAAATATTTTTCGCGAAATATAAGGGTCCCTACATACTAGAGACATGGTGTCATAGTAACCTCATTCTGATTGGCAATACCTGTTCAAGTGTGGCTACAGCGCTTCCAACCGCTTCTCCAGGCACTTCCTCGGAAAGCATATTTCGTGTCGGCGTGTCAGACTCAACAAAAGGGTGGCTGGTGGCCCCTGCACCCCCAGAACATGCCACCCCCCCTATCCCTATAACCTCTCTTCACCGGCACCCATCCTCTTGTCCGGCATTCACTAGCAATGAGACACTATTGGTAATCATAGTGTTCTTCAGCAATGTTATGTGATGTAGTGTGAAAGTTTTAAGGTCCACACATATACAGCTAACAGTATCTGGGACACTGGAACTGTAAACAGATGATACACACACACTCAGCTGGGTGGCTCTGTTGTTGCTGTGCATAAGACCGGCCTGCGACAAACAACTGTCTGACGAACCAGAGCGGACTCGCATGCAAAAGCATGTGCTAATATCCAAAAGCAACTAGCAAGCAACAATTTATTGAAATAGTACATATCAAAACCAATTTTTTCCTCCTGTTTTATTTCAGAAGTTTAGAACGCTAGTTGGAATTGGAGGTTTTAAATTCTGAAGTATAGAGCCAATCATTTTTGTTTCTGTGATACACATATAAGGCAGGGTCGTTGATTGCGAGATTTCCTGCTATGAATAGTAAAACTGTTTCAAGTTAAGTTTTTTTGAGCAATCAGGCAACAGATTTGGTGTGGAAAAATGTCACAGCCAAAAAATTAAGAATAAAATTGGTAGTCTGATCAGGTACAACTAAATATTTTTGTGGAATTTATTTATGAGCTTTAGTTGAATTGAGTGTAAACACTTAGATGTATATATGCATGGTGGCTGTTTTACAGGGATAACTCTATCAGAAGATCTACAGTGTTGTTGTTCGAGATCAACCTCTAATTTCTGTGTCCAACGATGGTGAAAATGACCTTTTCTACCATCAACGTGCCACAAGCTTCTGTGCAGCTAAGTCCTGGTAATTTCAGCTGTAATATTAAAACAGAAATATGTATTGAACCTACTTAATGTAGACTGATGTCAGTGCCTAATAAGATGAAACTTGAACTCAGTTCGGCCCAACAGTGGATCTAACGTACATAAAATACTGTTGAGGTAGGTTTATAAATATATGTTTATTATTTTCAAAGCCTTAAGAATATCATGTTACTAGATAATAAGCCCCATTTATTTAAAGAAATTATCAAAATCTTTCTCAGTACACAAGCCTTTTATGATATAAAAGAATATAATAGCTTTGTTGCAAATAATTCTGGCACAGATTGTTAACTTAGTTGTTATTGCAACAATGCATTGTGTTGTAACTGTTAAGTCTTGTTTAAAATGTGGAAATGTTGGTACACGTGTAGTGACAATTATGTATATGCTTTTATTTATTAACGTACGCTTATATATAATATGTGATTTTCTGGCATTAATGACTGTGATTAATGCCATGTTTCTAATGTGTATATTTTTAACATCAGTTACCTTTTATATAATCTGTGATTTTATCATAAGTATTCTAATTGTGACACTGATGATTATTGTGTGCGTGTACTTGTGTGTGTGTGGGTGTGTGTGTGTGCACGAGCATTTTTTTTTTGTATGAGGATTATATCCTTTGTGTCATTGGACATGTAAATTGGATCAAATTGGAGTGAATTTTAAAATAAAATATAAAAAATTCATTTTCAAGCTATAAATAACATTTGTTCACCGTTTTCAAAATTTGAGTGTCATTTTAACCGAGTAAACTCTTATTTTTATTCCGTGGCCGGCATGATTATAATTATTACTTTATTTTAGTTTAATTTGTTTTAGACAGCATAGTATTTAATTTAATGTTACATATTTTCTGATCACTGTGCTAATTAGCGAAAAAAGGTTTTCGAAAATGTTTTGCTACCTTATTTTTTTTTTGTCATTTGGTAATTTTGAATGTAATATTTGTTTGCTTTTATCTTCATTTATATTTTATTGTTTGTATTATATATTACTGTATTTATTAATAATACATTTGGTACTACCAGTTTTCGTCAATTTTGTTGCTTTTTGTTGAATCCATGAGTTGTTTAGTCCATTCAATTTTATTGCAGAAGTATTGTAGTTTTGATCATCTGTGCACATAGAGTGAGTTTTTGTTTGTGGCAAAGAAATCGTCAAGAGCTAGATGGGTAGTCTTTTGTCAAGAGTCAGTCCTCAAATCCTAGATGCGTTATACAGCAAAACCCTTTTAAGAAGTTCTTACTCAAGGGCGCGGTCTACCGCAGTTTTCATCATCATAATTTTATTTTTTATCTGTAGCAGGTATTTTTTTTTTCTTATTTTAGACATAAAATGTGACTAAATTCGGCTCTTATGAAATTTTTTTATCTCTCATAGTTTTCGCGTAATGGCTTGTTAGTCACATTTTGCATGTTTCCGTTTTAACGACTACACTAAAAACAACTTATACACCAAATTAAAAAAAAAATCACAGTGGATAAAGACATTGCAGGCTACAATGACATGCTCATAAAATTAAAGAATAAATATTATTTGTATTTTTAAAAAAGTTATTGAACTTTTTTAACTTTTATTTTCAGTTTTAGCATTTTTTTAAATTAAAATAATCTTTATTCTTTAATTTTATGGGCATGTCATTATAGCCAGCAATGTCTTTATCCACTGTGATTTTTTTGAGTTTGATACATAAATTGGTTTTAGTGTAGTCGTTAAAACGGAAACATGCAAAATATGACTTTAACAAGCCATTACGCTAAAACTATGAAAAAAAAAATTTCATAAGGGCCAAATTTAGTCACATTTTATGCCTAAAATAAGAAAAAAAAATATCTGGTACAAACCAAAAATAAAAAAAATGGTGATGAAAATTGCAGTAGACTGCACCCTTAAGAAGTTTTACCTCTAAATGAGTGTGAACAGTTTTTACCACATCTATGCATACAATACAAATTTGACCCATGCAAAAAGTTCTCCTGGCTAAGTAGTTAAAATTTTTCAGTCCCTACAGAAACTCCTAAACAGGGTTTTACTAAATGCAGAGATAATGATTTTGGAGTGCTCATAATCTGTGAGTGACATGGACCTGGCAAAAATGTGCGACTACTTCACATCATCTAGCTACGCATCTCACTAAAAACTACGTTATTTGTTAGTGCATTTGTAATTTCAAGAGGCTCCTGTAAATTTATGGAATAATTATTTCAAATTGTTACTGTGGATTGTTGATTGTTACTGACACCAGCCAAGAGGTCTGAGATTTGAAGTTCTTTTTGAACCTGTTTGACTGTGTACACGTTTGTGTGTGACAGTGTAAGTTGCTTGCATGTTTTCAAAGGGTTAAATTTAATAAATAAGGTTCTAATTGCCAGGGCAGTTCTATGAAGAAATGTTTTGTTCCTATTCGGTACTACACAATTCAGTCATTTAAAAAAAATATTTTATTACACTTATTTTTTATTTTTTGGAATGGCAAGAGTTTTCTTTGTAGTATTTTTCAATCCATACAGCAGGGTACAGCCACAAGTCACACACACTTGTAAGTACTGAGGTGGACGAAGAACATTGTAATGACTGACCATAACATTGAAGTGAATTTTGTGAAGCCGTTTCGTGAATAGGTACTTAAAGAGCACCACAAATAATTTTATACATTTATTGGTTTTGAATGTTAGTTTTTTGATGCACTAAATGTAAAAGTTAATTTATTCATGACCTTTTATGTATCACTCAAATCACAATTGGTTTAGGCACAATGGAAAACAGCATAGTTATATTGTGAATGTATTGTAAAAATTTGCCAAATGCACTTCTAACAATCATCTACATTGGATGTATTATGTATCAAATCCCACTGATTTTTAAAACTCACTGTTATGGAATGTCTAAATAGGTAGGTAGACTGTTGAAGTATTCATAGACTGGTACTCTTAGACAAACATACTAATATTAAGGACAAACACATTTTGTTGCGAGGTTACACAGTGTTTCGCTGGCTTATGCCAAGTTTCATCAAGCAGCAATAAAGCTGGCCTAAGTCAGCAAAATATCACACACATGCCAAGGAAAATGTGATTGTTCTTTATAATGTACATTCCTGTCTAGAAGTACCTGCCTGTGAGTACTTAAATTACTGTTTCAATTTATTTAACTGGTTATCCTAGTTGCCTACGCCTTCTCCAAATTGTGGAATAAAGGTGTTACATTGTTATGACTGCCAGTAGTGTTGATGTATCAGTGTGCATGCCAGAATGTGACCTAAAATAACTAAATAAACTTTGTCGTTGAAACAGACAATAACGCAATTGTTTTGTATATGTTTAATGTTTTATGAATTATGTATATTAGAGTTGGTTTTCCTATTTTTGTCTTTTGTTAGGTGGTCAGCGAGTACTTTTGATTACCACCTTATCTAGAATAATGATTTTAAAATATTTATTGCAACACTAGGGCTTGAGAAGTGCTCACTATTCCAAACCACTTATTACAAACTTGTATGCATGTGAAAAATAGAACTGACCACAAAAAGTAACCACCTGAAGCTAAAAGAATTATAAACTTTGGAAAAAAAAACTTTGATAGCTTCTTAAGGGTGCTAGAAAAAAAATAGAGGGGGTGTTATTCTGTTTTCTAAAATTAGGAATGAGTACAAATTACTTTTGTATGCCTCATGTACACTTGTTACACACCTATTGTCATAATTTTTCTATAGCATGTTAAATAATTTATTAATCAATTTTCTTAGGTTTCTATGTATTTAACTCTGGGACTGTACATTGAGCAGTTAATGTTTAATGGCTCTGGCAAGTTGTTTTTGAAATTAGCTTTACAGTGATGCGCTCGTAAATTTTTTGCTATGGAACAATTGGTTTTGTTTTTAAGGGGGGAATAATTTCCAAATGTAATAGGATCCCAGAGGTTCTCTCCTGTAAAAAATTGAATTAAAAAGGCAAAATGGTGCTATGTAAACATTTTTCGTACCTAAACTAAAAGTATTTCAGGCGACATAGAAATTATTTTTGTCTGGAAACCAGTATATGAATTTGGTTCAGTTTGTGTTTTGGGCTTTTGGTACCAGTGCTGCCCTGGAACCATTATTTAACGTAAGAAACGTTAGACAACATTTGAAAGCCGTGTGGATTACATAATATGCTGTTGAAAGTAGTAGACTTAATTTTTTCGCCGCAAATTTTTGCTTGCTAGTGTGGTTTGACAAATTTTTAATTTGTCTTTCACACGTTACTCACATTAATAAATGAATGAACTAACTTAAAAAATACTTTAGTAATATTTTTAATTATGCTTATACTATGTGCTACTGATTTACGACATTAGGGATGTGTGACCAGACCTGTCCCCTTTTCCCTTAGCCATCTGCCAAAGACTCCCGAGGAAAGCCCCTCGCCATACAATGCTGAGCAGGAGGGTGGGAGCAATGTGTGGCGGTTTTGTTTGAATGAATAGCGTGCATTTTTATAGTGTTATTATTAAGCTTAAATTAAGTGCTTCATATAATGTCTGTATAGTATTTATGTATGTCTTTTTAAACACACCACTACACAAGTAAAACAAGCAGTGTCCTGGATGCATGAAAACTCTATTTAAAGTCATAGGAATTTAATTTATTTAAATATCATTAATATTTTCCTTCTATCGTCAATTGACGACATTCAATAACTAACACGGTGTGTCACCTATGTTACACGTATATACATAGCCTTCCACTGGTTAATAGAAATACTTTGGAAATAGTTGTCCCATATAAGGTGTTCCTCAAGAGTAATAATGTTTTTTACTATTTTTCAAGTAGTAATTTTTTTCCTTACGTAACATTCATAAATTTTTATGATAGTATAAATGTGTATGAATTAGTTTTTGGCTCATAAAGCTACCCCCTTCATTCGTGGGGGGTTTGACTTCCCATCAGCGGCTGCCATTGGAATCGGAGCGAGATGGTTAGAGATGGACGTGTTTTCGGCCCACCCTGGGTCTTTCATCAGTTTGCTTGACCCAAGATTCTTCAACCCCTGCTGGGAACCACAACCAGGGGTTTATCAAATTTCATTTATTTTTTCCACCGCTAGCCGTGCACACTGGTTACTACTATACCTACTAGAGGGTTTGGCAGCAGATCTACTTCACTGGCTGGTCTTCTCCACATTTCAGTTGTATTGTTGCTTTTTTGTGGTGAGTACATAGCATATATACTCCCACATCGTTTATTGACTTGGTGGTTGGTCACCCCATCCCCAGTGATATTTCAATTGTGTATTAAGTACGACTGTATTGTGGTGTGGAGACTGGCCTTGACTAGTCTGTGAAGAACTTCTACTAGGAGGGTGCAAGAACCGCTTGGTAAATGAGCCTGCCCCGTGGTCGTATGCCTGTAGACCCTGAGATCATCACCAATATCTATCTCGTCTCGGCTGTCCATGCTAGCCTACCTATTCCCAAAACCGTAACACCCATATCCTGTCTGACAAATATAGTGAGTCATTCTTGCCAGTATTTTTTTAACCCCGAGCCCCCCCTCCTACCCTAATCCCTCCCATCCCCCCTCGTCAAGGATATGTTGCGGTGTCTGGCCAACAAGAACCTATAGTTTGACTATAGTCAACATCACGTGTTTTTACGCTGGAAGTCATTATTATTTACTAGTGCATGTTTTATTATATTTTTAATTTTGCTTGTACACATTCTCCACATTAAGTAAATGTATGAAGTGGCAGTAATGATAATTTTGTAAGCTTATACTATAAGTCCGTCTCATAAGAATTCAATTTTTTGACAGTTGTGTTCACATTCCTTTTTACAGATGTTTCCATGGAATAAGCAGTGTTTACCTCTGCCGTAAGTGATTTTTGCACAAACGCATTCAACTGGCTCACAAATTGTGCTGTACATTGAAATTAAAATTATATTTCAGCAGAAATTTTGACCCATGGTAGTTTTCATAACTGTCAAAAAATGGAATCCTTATGTGAGACATGCTATAGCTTCTGTGCTACTTATGTACTTTATGGACAAGGTATGGTTTCTAAGCAAGAACCCATAGTTTACTTCGAGTGCTAGTACTATGAACCTGTCCCTTAAAAAATTAATGTTGTATGAAGTGGATACCCAAGGACCAGGGTATCAGACTCAGAATTCAGAATTGTAAGGGGAAGCCTGTACACAATCAACAATCCCTAAAAGACTATGTGAATTGAGGCCCTACGATAGAAAAGTGCCAGAATGAGGGAGAACAGGTTATCCCTGTGGAAACCTGCTGGCCAGCGACATTGTCCACCGGTGCCTTCATCACAGTTTGTGTGCACAAACAGCATGGTTTTGTTCACTTTACAAGTGACTTACACTTCAGGCTTTATGATGCAGAGGCAGTAACAAAAAACTAGCAGATAGTTGCAATAAGAAAAATTGAAACAATAGTGCAACAGTAGCATGAAGTTAGGCAAATGCCATGCTGATAATTCTTAACACACTGGCCACCATGTTACATTTTATACCTGTCTTGGCGAAATATGTATGATATCTAGAAAGTTATTACAAAATTTATTAATTCAAAATGAGCCATTAGCATTTCACCTTTACTTATTTCACTAAAGATGTTATAAAAGCACTAGTATGTTATGCTGCTCTTTTATTAAAGGCTCTAATTGAATGCTGACATATTGCAGCCGATGATATTTCAGTAAGGGTGGCGGCAACAATTTTTTCAACAAAAAAAAACTTTGGTATACATTGCATGTTACAGGCTGCAACATAGCGCTGTTCAACTTAGTAACACACTGAGAAAAACTGTGAGTATTGTTCTTTCACACCTTGGTTTCAACAAGCGAAGCCTCATGGAATTTTTATATAAAATTCTTACGAATCCTAATGGCATTGCGCCAAGACAAGAGTACCTCTTGACATCGCAAAACATTGTCACGTGTATGTCATGTGTGACGTCGCAAAGTTCGCATCATCAGCCATATAAAATAATTTGATTTTTAGGTTTCTTTATATGAGAAGGTAGGTGTGCAGTTTAGGGTTGCAGCGCAAAGTCGGTTAACTTCCTGCTATGCTGCAAGTACAGTCAACTCCCGTCTATCCGCTCTAATGGAGGGTGCCGATGCCTCGGATAATCCAATATTGCGGATAATCCACGTTCACCCTTTCTTAGATCTGAGTAGAAAGAAAAGGAAGTCAAACACATTACTACAATTAAATGCAGCAATTTAATACAGTAGATGATTATTCGCATTAATGAATAGGTTGTATGCGGTTATAATCTAAAAATACTTATAAATAAAAATTCACTAATATTTTAACTATCCAAAGAAAAGTTCCGTTAATCCGTTCAGGTGCGACACGCGGAACAATCTCCTGAATCCATTCATATGCAGAACATTTGTTTCGTCTGCTGGAAAAAGGCTAAATATTCTTCAAGCCCTTAAAAATATGGTAGCGGGCATTACACGTAATTGAATATTATGCGAGTATACACAGTATGTATTTATAAATAACCAAAAATTTTTTTTCAAAAACATTTTACAAATTTTTCAATTACTTCAAGTGAAATATTTTGTGCAGATAATCCGCAAATCAGATAATTAGCACGCGGATAATCGGGAGTCTACTGTACTAAAATTTAGGCTAAATGTTGACCACAATCAACCAAACAAATTACTACATAAAAATCTTTGACGTATTACCATAAAATTATAAATAAATAGTTCAATTGTTATGCTCATATAATAGAGCTCAACAAATAGAATAAAAGACATAGCAAATTTCACATTTATTTCCTCAAAATAAAAAAAAACGTAATTTTATCATATGTTGAGTAAATTGTGATGTCGCCACGAGACGTCCGTGCGACGTAGCGCCGAGACGTCTGCGCGACGTAGTGCCGAGACGTCTGTGCGACGTAGCGCCGAGACGTCCATGCGATGTAGCGCCGAGATGTCCCTGCAACGTCGTGCCGAGACGTCGCAAAATGTGGCCATATGTACTTCCCTGCGACGTTGTTGCGACGTAACTGCGACGTTTTGCGACTTCCATGCGACGTCGCATAGTTACACTGCGATGTCGCTGCGACGCTGCTGCGACTTTTTTGTGCTGCATGGGAAGAACCTCTGGCCATTTGGTGAAGTAGTCCTGCACCACCAATAAGTACCAATTGTTTCTCTCGGTTATTGGCAAGGGACCCAAGATGTCAACCGCCATTCTCTCAAATGGGGCACCAACATTGTACTTCTGGGGACGACCTCGACCTCTGACCCTCTGACCTTTCTTTGCGGCACAGTTGTCACACATTCGGCACCATCTATCGACATCTTCACGGCAACGAAGCCAGTAAAACCTCTCTCGAACCTTGTAGAGTGTCTTATTAATGCCGAAATGACAGCCTGACACTGAATTATGGAGTTCCTTCAGTACCTCTGGGACCTTGTTCTCTGGGAGGACCAACTGTAGGTGTTCATGTCTGCCATCTGCACTCTCCCAGTTCCAGTAGAGGACACCATTCTTCAGAACCAGTGAATTCCACTGTGCCCAATATGCCTTAGTTGCAGCACTCTTTTCGGATAGCTCCTGCCATTCTGGCCGGTGGTCCTGCTCTTTCCAATCCAGTATTGGGCACAAGTCCGGGTCACTTTGTTGTTCTTCTCTTATCTTGTAGTCAGTCCAGGAGAACTTTCTATCGGCTGTTGATGCCTGAAGCCTTGTTGTTCTAACATAGCGCACTCCTCCGCTCTTCTCTTGCCGTTCACAATGACGACAGTTGGAGTCACAAGACCTGCAGGATAATGCATCTGCATTATTATGGGAACGACCAGCACGGTGTTCTATATCAAAGTTGTATTCTTGAAGGTGTTGTATCCATCGAGCTATTTGTCCTTCGGGACTCTTAAAGTTCAGTAGCCAGCGTAGAGCAGAATGATATGTTCGCAAAGTAAAGTGTCTGCCATATAAGTAGTGGTGGAAATGTGATATGGACTTCACAATTGCCAATAGCTCCCTGTGAGTGACACAATAATTTCTCTCTGGCTTTTGCAACACTTTTCTGAAATATTCTAAAGGCTTCTCTACTCCAGCTTGAATCTGCGATAGCACAGCACCGATGCCTACATCACTCGCATCTGTGTACAATATAAACTTGCCTTTACTATAGGAGAAGCCCAAAACTGGAGGGGACATTAACACTTCTTTTAATTTTCTGACAGAGGCTTCACATTCAGAGGTCCATAGAAATTTTCTTTTGGCTTCAGTAAGCTCATGTAGTGGCTTGGCAATCGTAGCAAATCCACGTACAAACCGCCGATAATAAGCACAATATCCAAGAAAGCTCCTCACATGTGTCCTGTCTGTTAGTTGTGGCCAGTCTTTTATTGCCCTGGTTTTTTTTTGGGTCAGTCTGGATTCCATCAGCTGATACCACATGCCCTACGAAACTAACTTTCTTTTGGAACAGGTGGCACTTCTTGGGAACCAGCTGCAGATTTGCACCAGCCACTTTCTGGAACACGGAATCTCATCTGGTAAGGTGTTCTTCAAATGTTTTACCTGTGACCACGATATCATCTAAGTAAACTTGGCAAACATATAGCGGTAGGATCTTTTTCATTTGTCGTTCGAATGTAGCAGGGGCATTGCATAGCCCAAAAGGCATGACTTTAAACTGCCAAGTTCCTTTTCCTTGCACAGAGAAGGCTGTCTTCTCCCTGTCTTCTTGCACCACTTCACATTGCCAGTAGCCACTCTTCATGTCAAGTGTATAGAAATACTGTGATCCGGTCAAGCTGTACAGTGTGTCATCAATCCGGGGGAGGGGGTAGCAGTCCTTTTTGGTCACATCATTCAGCCGGCGGTGATCCACGCAAAATCTTGTGGACCCATCTTCCTTCTTAACTAGCACAACAGGTGATGACCAAGGGCTGACCGACGGCTCGATCACATCCAAGTCCTTCATTTCTTTCAAGATGCCATCAACAGTCTCTTGTGTAGCCAGAGGTAGTTTTCTTGGGGGTTGCTTGATTGCCCTAGCTTGTCCTGTATCAATGTGATGTTGTGCAGCGGATGTTCTGCCAAGGTCAAGTGGTCCAAATGAAAAAGTTCTCTTGTTTTTCTTCAGAAGTTCTGCCACAGCTTTTTCTTGTCTCCAGTTCAGGTTTTCTCCAGTTCTAGTCAGTAGTTCCTTGAGTGGTTCTGGCACAGGCCCATTAAGGTCGCCTGACTTAAAGGCTTCTTTGTCGGTTGCAGTTATTTGGGAGACTTGTTTGCACACACCTATTATGGCCCCCTCCTCAAGCTGGATTGCCCTGTTTGCCAAGTTGACCATTCGAACAGGTAAATTTCCAGAACTCAGCGAAACGAATGTTCTTGCTACCACCACCTCATCAGGTAAGCAGCTTCCTCTTCTCATATGTTCATCCAGAGCTATACGCCGCACAAAACTGCCTCGACACTATGCGCGGATGACAATCTCGTTGGATGCTGGCAAAACCGTTGTCTCACAACAGACCACTTGGCAGCTGGTTGGCGAGAATTGTTTGCTTCGTGGCATCATTACCAGTTCTCGGTTACCAGCCCTTAGTACTCCCGACCTAGTATCTATACAGCACTCTAACTTGCGCAACACATCCAGGCCCAGTAAACATTCATCTTCAATGTCGGCTATGTACACTTCGTGTTCAGTGCAGAGGTCCCCCAACTTCAATTGTACCTTTCTCTTCCCCTTCACTGACGTAGTCTCACCTGTCACGGTCGTCAGAAAGCTTTGTCTGGACTTATGGCTATGTGCTCGCTGGGGAGAAGGTCCTAAGATGTCCGGTCTGATAACAGTAATGGTTGCTCTAGTTTACAGCATCTATTTCCTGGTACACCATTTCTTTTACACTATCTACTTGCTTATTTATATTTTCATTTACACTATCTTTTACATTATCAATTTTCTTATTTACATTTTTGTTTACACTATCTTTTACACTATCAATTTTCTTATCTACATTTTCATTTACGTTCTCAATTTGCTTATTTACATTTTCAACATTTGCATGTACTGATACTATTTGGCCACTTAATTGGCCACTCATTCCCTCAATGATGGCCTTTAGTGCTTCTATTTCAGCTGACATTCTTCTTGTAATCATTCACTTTACAATTGAAATTTAAACATAACCTGTATAATGTGGTTCAATTTAATTAAATAGCAATTGTGTGCAATGATTTAATCTGCAGAATTAATTATTGAATTTACTTTATGACTCTATCCCACTTCTGACATCAGTGTTACAAGTTTGAGACAAAACTTTATATGTGGGCAGTTCCCATGAGTTATTTTGGGACAGAGCTCTTATAATTAGAAATAAAAGAGTTGAATTAAGTTATTGATTTACTAGCTAACAAAACTTACAAAAACACAAAACAGCAATCAACTATAACTTTCACAACACAATTAGTTATGCACACAATTACTCCAGTGTCACAGACACATTAATTAACTTTGACAATTAAAGCAGAAAAATGTCTACCATCCATTAACTAAACAGTACAAATCACAACATGAGTGTACAACCTTAATAGTCCACAGTGGCGATGAATCGCCGTGTGCTGCGCAGCACTCCGAGTGCACCGCTGTCTTCATTCTTGAGGTCTTCGGTTCGACTCCCGTCGCGCACCTCCACTTCACTCGTCAGCCCGCCGCAGCAGTCCTCTTGTTTCGTCCAACACTGCTCCTAAGGTAGCCGCCTGCCGCCTCACAGTAGACTCTTGATGTCACGAAGATGTCTTCACCAGTCTCTCTCCACAAGCACAGCACCTTCCTCTAGCACGACTCATAGCGAACTCTCTCGAAATGTGCCGATTCTACACCATTATACTCCGGCCAAACTCCAGAGGTTCCCCGAATTACATGGGTCTAAACATAAGACATTTCATCAAGTTTTGGATATGATTTGAGTCACATAGTACGCCCTCGTAGGGTTAAGACACAGATGGGACAGGTATCTATGACGTAGCTTCCATCACGTAGCCGCCTAGCCTATTTTTCAGGGGCCAGTCCACAAAGTGTTATGAAACAGCCGCCAACCACCGGTATCCAGGTACATGGCACGCAACAATATAAAGGAGTAACATTGACTATTGCTTTCTCATTATAGTTCCATCGACTTCGTGTCACGACGCAGATGAGAATGAATGGTCACAAGACCGGTTAATTTTGATACCTAGAAATTATCCTATTTAATTGCCATTGCTGCTGATACATGGGAATGGCAATCACCTTGCACGTCACATTAGACAATTCTCAGTAACACTAGATACAACATTATACATGGCCCTGGATAGTTCCAAATAAATTTATTAGTTTTCATTATACCTTCATCCCTGCAGAGACTTCTCCCTGTCTTGTGAGCTTAAATTGATATCCAAAAATTGTCTCACTCATAACACACACAAACACCTTCTAGTTTAACTCTATTGCTGCAGGATAATAAATTTTTATTATGCCCAAGGTAGTATTATTTTTTTTGTAAATAATTTATTTCTGGTTAATTTCAAGTGAGAAAACCTTGTACATACCTAGTGTTTATACAGAATGATCCAATTTGATGTTCGACTTAAGTCACATGCCACAGTTAAGCAATATTTTGTATATTCGACTATAATTGGATGTCACAGCGAAAGAGCTTAGAATTTCCATCCCACCCCCAACTCATTGGCAAAGTGCACAATAAAAGCAACAAACTTAAGAAAACATGAACCATGTAAATATTACTCTAAGATTGCAAACAGTGATTAGAATACAATTTAACATTAAATGAAAATATAAAAAAAAAGGCTAAAAATTTTGGTAATAATTAAATTTATTGATAGCACAGAATGAATTAACTTGGCAGTGAACATATTAGCTGTATATGAAACAGTTTCTGAAACTTTCAAGTTCAATCACAGCATCAAGAATCTTGCATCGTCACAAGATTCAACTAAAGCAAGGGTAGGATATTTTAATTAGTCTGCCGAATTGATTCTACTGCTTGTGCAATAATAATAATAATAATAATAATACTATTTTTTTTAAGTTAAAGAGAGCATATATCTCAAAACCATATAAAGTATAATTTACAGAATTTTACATTGTACCTTGACGCATGCTAGCAGCGTCCTGAGCTGTGAAGCCGCCGCCTCATCCTGCACGTTCCATATTCCCGCACCCATTGTTAATCCTTTCTAACTTTATTACTCCCGCACACGTCAGTGCACTCTAACCTGACTCCAAATATCTAATATAAAGCCTACCTAACCCATCCTAAGTTATCCTTCGTTCACAAGAACCCCGTTTTGCCGCCTCTAGACACGCCACCCGCAGCACAGAGACCACAGAGGAGGGAAGGACCACCCCCTCACGCCCGAGCCATCTCTTCATTAGGCGAGTGGCCGGCCAATCACCACAGACCGCCCCGAGAAGGGTATAAAAGAGGGAGCGCCAGCCACCGAAGTCAGTCGCATTCTACTTGCCACTCAGTTGAGTTGCCACGAGCAGTTAGTCTCCTGCTTTCACTGAAAGGTTCAGCTGCGGTAGATTTCTCTACCCTCATTACTGCCATAAGCTACAGCTCCAGACCCGGAAGACCAACAACTGCCGGATCCCTTCCAGAAGCGTCCATCACAACCGTGAAAGCCTTCTACGCCAGCTGTCCAGCTTTGCCAACCAAGAGCCGCTTTCCCAGGCATTGTCACCTGCATCAAGGACTCTCCCCACCGAAGCTAGTACTCTTCGGTTCCTTCCTACACGCCCCTCAGGCTTCTTAGGCACAGGGTGTTTCAGTTTCCGTTGTTGGTGTATGCCAATAAACAACGCAGCACATAATTTCTTTCTTTTCTTCAATCACCATACCTTTCCATTGTTGACAAACCCATCCACCTGCAAGACACCTGGGACCCCTGCATCCCATAGGATCGCAACGGGGGTTGAGACTGGGTCCTCTTAATCATTCTACGACTGGGAGGAGGCGTAAGCCACGCGCCTTCCAGATTTTCTAGGTACGCCCTCTGGAGGTAGCACGAATACATTGTGCTCTTTCCTAGCGGTGTCGGGTCTTGTCTCGACTGGGAGAGATGAAAGGGCATAGGGACATGCTGAGGTGTACTTCTAGTGCTCCTCTACAAGTCCGCCTGCCCAGCGCCAACAATAGTGCCGCCGTCTTACGGTTTTTCATGCCACGACAGGCGATCCTACGGGATACCAGTCTCCAACAATCAGCTAGCCGTGTCATTCCATCTTCACAGTCAGGCTATGCCTAAGAGGTCAGGTAGGAAGTTGAAGGCCAGACAGGAGTTTGACAAGTCAGTACAGAAAGCACTGGAGGTTAGGGATCCTGAGACAGGGGTGTATTGGATCCAGAGAGAGGTTTCCGCCGCCGCTGGACGAGGCACACCACTTAACGGCCACGCCATTGTCCGGCTGGCATTACAGTCCCCTGGTGGATCAGCCTTCCTTAGCACCCCCTCCTCCACACCCGTTTCCATCTCAACCCCATCCTCGTCTTGTGGACCCCCATCTGACGCAACTCCTAATCCAGGCACTTCCGTGCTACCCTGTCCGGGGTATCAGCGCCCTATTGTTGCCACTTCTTCCCTTCCGTCTTCGGCTACACCTACTGTGGAAGAGCAATTTCCAGTGCAGCGCTAGTTTCCCTCGCTGTAATAGCCTTTACGAGGTGGGGAGAGTCCGACGAGGAAGACGGCGGTCGACGCTTCGGGAGTGCATCCTGGGAGTGGAGCACGCCGCCACCTAACCATCGCGCCCTCGCCGACAGACTACCCGCACCAAGAGGTTTTGGCTCACCAACACGACTTTCACCGCCGAAACCACGTCAACCTTTGCCTGACAGGGTGTCAAGTTTAAGAGCAGAGATATATTTGGCTATTTTACATTTATTGCTGTGATATTGTATTCTCTCTACATTAACATCCAACAATATGACAGCTGACCTCTGTGTGACGGGAATAGGACATTGAAACGGACTGTAATCCAAAGCTGACACACAATACATATTTTGTGTTTCAGACAGTGGTATGAAATGGCACCTAAACTAAGCAAAATTCTAAAGTATCTACAGGCATCTACGGCTGCTGCGTTGGACGACGTAAAGCGGGGGACACTTGTAAAAACAGCTGCATGGTGTGTCAAAAACTACCCTTCTGTATAAGGTTACCGCAGCGAAAATGGGACCAAGCATACTTTCCTCCACTGAAGAAGAGCAGCTTCTCGTGACATGGATAGCAACAATGTCCAAAGCTGGATTTCCCATTACTAAAGATACTTTTATGAGTAGTGTGGGTCAGTTAACTTCCAACTTAAAAGAAAGAGTTTAAAAATCATAAACCCAGTAGAAAATGGTATGATAGTTTCCGTTTAGGAGATAAAAATTATTGAACCCCTCATAGGGCAGACGCCAACTTTTGTCAACGACTCTAGTCATTTTATATCCATAGCCAAAACATTGAAAATAGAAAACACCGACACCCTAGTGAGTTTTGATGTCCAAAGCATTTTTACCAATGTAACTGTGGCTGAAACTCTCAACATTGTCAAGGCCAAGTTGGAAGCTGACCCAAACCTAAAGGACAGAACAACCATACCAATTCCGTCCATCATGGAAATGATTTACCCTCTGTGTCACCACAACATATTTCCAGTTTAATGACAGATTCTACAAACAGACGGCATGGCAATGGGCTCTTCACTTTCACCATTCATGGCGAACATATTCATGGAGAACTTTAAGGAGGAATCACTTAGCCAAAGCAATAGCCCTCTTAAAATCAGGCTCATTATGTAGACGACACTTTCACTATCTGGCAACATCCACCTGAAACCCTGGAGGAATTTGTGAACTTTCTAAACTCATTGAGGCCATCAATAAAGTTCACGGATGAGAAAGAAACCAATGGCAGCATTCCTTCCCTGGATTTGTTAGTTAACAGGGAAAACAGCAGTATGGTAACCAAAGTATACAGGAAACCTTCACATATAGGCCAATACCTTCATTTTGCTTCCAACCACCCTAAAAGCACCAAAACTGGCATAATTCGCACACAAGCCAACCGAGCTGAGATTATTTGTTCCAACAAGAAATCCGTAGCTGAAGAACACAACCAAATAAGAAAAGAACTCACAGCCAATTGTTACCCAACAAACACCATCAAACAGCACATGAAACCTAACAGAACACTTAAGCCCACAGAAACAGAAAAACCATCAGGAACCCTAGTTATTCCACATGTTCGAGGCCTTTCAGATAAAATAAGACGTCTAGGAAACAAATACGGACTTTGAACAGCATTCCGATCTAAAGCAACCATTTAGTGTATGGTTACCAGAGTGAAACCAGCCACAGAAAAACTACAAACACACAGCTGTGTATATCAGATACCCTACGAATGTGGCCATATGTACATTGGTGAAACTGGCTGAGCTCTATCAACCCGCATTAAAGAACATAAAAACAATTGCAAAAAAGGCGAAACCCAAAAATCTAGACTTGCCGAACATGCTTTGGGAAGACTTTAAACCAATTACACAGGAACCTGACAAAATAAAAATATAAATATAAGAATCAGCCTTTATTATTAGCAATAGCAATATTTTCAGTCAACAGAGCATTGAATTAAAAAATATGTGGATCCCATTGATTAAAAGAGAAACAAATTTACAGCACAAAATAAAAACAAACACTCAACCCACTACAGCCAATCAGTAGAGACCTGAAAAATTCGCGTTTTCTTTCAGGCGGAAGCTAGAATTCCAGCAACTGTAAGTTTGTGCTATATCCACAATTGGCCGTTGACTTTTTAAACATCGCCTTGATGTCAATGAGCCAGTAATAAAAATGTAGCTCAATGCGAGCCCATTTGACTGTGACAGCGAGCAGCCAACAAACAACTGTTATCTGCTTGAATACACATATATTCTTGAAGACTAGCCTACCGGTCAGTGAACCCGCAAATTATTCAGGTCTCTACCAATCAGAGTCAATACATGCTGCACGACCAATCAGGAGACAGCTCGTCTCCCATTGGCTGAGCAAGATAAGGGGCTTTACCCTATATAAACCCATGGTTTTTCCAGTCTCCTCATCAGTCGCACTCGTTTTCCTGAACCCTGTGTGTCTACCTGATGACGGGAACAGATTCCAGTTCCCGAAACGTCGTTAATACGTACCGACTGTTTGGAAAACTACTGTGTTTTGTTTTGTCTCATTGTTTGTGTCGTTTGTTGTTTTTTTCTGTTTGTGTACGACATTTTTGTGTTTTGTTTCGTCTCATCGTTTTGTCGTTTGCTGTATTCCTGTTAGTGTTTTTGTTTCGTCTCATCATTGTCCCGCACGTAAACTTAGGTTTCTTCTTTTTTTCATATTTTTGTTATTTCTTTTATTTTTTGTTTTGTTCATTGTTTTATCTGACCAGATTCCAGTTTTGGAATTTCATGTTGTGTATGTATCCTGATGACTAAAGCATACTCTGCTTATTTATGTTTTCTTGTCTTATTTTTAGTTTCCTTGTCTTATTTTTAGTTTTCTTTTGACAGTCATTTATTTCGCAGTGGAGTATGTCCAAGCAAATAAATCCAGTCATGCACTCGTGGTGGGAAAGAATCAGCACTGTGTGAATGAGTTGCTTGAAGACCTTGGACAAGAGTTTGAAATAAAAATCCAAAGAAACCCAACAAGATTTTTGGGAATGGAACTTAGAAGAACTGAAGACCAAATACATTTGAGCCAAAAGGAAACAATTACCAGAATGCTAGAAAAATATAACATGAGCGATGCGAAACCAGT
>PNEQ01092100.1:0-53322 GCA_003012365.1 Medauroidea extradentata
CGACGGTGCCATTTTCCCGCAACCGACGGTGCAATGACGTAAACGTAGTGTGATGAGGCTGCCTTCTGTCCGGATATCGCTCTCTGTACAAGCGTTGTGCTGCTCGTGCATTCGCTCCCACAGCACCATACACGAGATGCATGTCTGCGAGTTCTGGCCATGAATAACGCTCCATAACACCCACGAGTACTACTGCTACTTCCAACAGCTTACAGAGAAATGGCAATTATTCAGCGCAGTCACAACGCATGTACAATCGTCAACTGGCACTGCACTGGACTCCACAGCATGCCGTTCGGTGTGTGGAAGGAGTAGCAGTGACATTGTCCACCACAATTCCCACATGCGAATATCCAGGGTAACCCCATTGAGGATCGAACCTGGATCACCTTGCTAGGAGGCGGACACGTTTGACCGATTTAATGCTCAGTATGGTTCTGTGGTAGCGGTGCAAGACATGTTACATATCTGCACAGGCGTTAGGTAACGACACTCCACTCCACCCTCCGTTACTTACATTGCTGTTTCTGGGGAAACGGTTGGCCGAAGGGTCTTGTACTAAGGCGACCTTTTTTTTTTTGTTGATTTGAACATGTTATTTCATAAACAATGGTCTAATTACGATTACACGTTACAGCTACCAAATTTCATGCGACCGAAATTTCAAATATGCCATTTGTCCACGAAGGGGGATGATTTGTACCATCTTACCATGTTGGGGTGAGACGTCTTATTATAGCCCAAAACATGTCCACATTGTTGTTGCTACATCTCCAGCGTTGTTCGATATTTTAATAATAATAGATTTTGAAAACACATTTTGAAGGGCTCTTAACACCCTTCATATGCACTTTCGGGACAATTGTCAAATGTAAACCCTACCTTATTTTGCGTAAGGAATCACCCCACCAAGTTTGTCGGTCGAATTCACACTCACCCTGTATAATTTGACTTAGATGGTTTCAGGTGTCCCCCGAAGATCGGTGAATGTACATGTGAAACTTTTCCTACATTTGAGCTTGGTGCAGTTGGAAGGTATTCAAAGATGGAATGTGCTATAGACGTAGACGCTCGGTATTTGTCTTTATTTGCTGATACCTCCCATCGAATCTCAACAGGAGCAACACAAGCTTAATATTGGATATTCTCAATGTGCGCGGGTTTTAGACAGCCAGTGGTGATACCACAACTTTCGTTTAGAGCGATGTCAACCTGCTTAGAGTAGGCTAACCTCTACCAGACCGGGTAGGCATATTCTCCTGAAGAGTAATACAGCGCGTAACCTGTTGTTGCGAGTATTTGTGGTTGTGTTCGCCAGCTTGTTTCTGACAACTTACAGAGACTGTTGTTCCTAGCACATCTATTTTGTTTTACAATTTGGCAACGTTTCTTGTACGTTAGTGCACGATACAGTATTGCTCCTAGACATTTTGGAGCAAATAAGTGTTCAAGAAAGATTCTTCTCTAGGTTACTTGGAGTTTACGAGCTGCTTGAGCATGTTGCAGATGGAATGCACATATTTGAGTGTTAGCTAGATTGGGTTTAAGTTGAATTATTTTATAGTATGTCGCAAGTTCTTCCAAAGCATTAGTTATAGAAATCTCTGCTTCCTTAAAATTGTCAAACCAGGTAGCAATTGCATGATCATCAGCACATATGAATCTTTTGAGGTTCACTGATAGCGATTGATCGTTTGTATAGAAATTAAACAGAATGGGAGCTAATACATTACTTTGAGGTAGAAGATTTCTTGGACTTCTACAAAGAGGCAAAGGTTTTCCAGTAGCATAGCTATCATATTAATTACCTTGATATCTCCAGTTATTGTATAGAGCTTATGAAGTAGTATTGGGTGGTTTAATGCATCGTAAGTAGCAGAGAGATCTACGAATGCAATTCCAGTCATCTTCCTAATCTCAAAACTGTATTAGATTATTACAGATGTAGAATCTCTGCTGTACTACTCTTCGTAGGCCGAAAGTCAGCCTGTTGAGGGACAGGAACTTTGTCTACTACTCTCACTAGACAGTTGAATAACATTCTTTCCATTAATTTACACAAATTGCAGAGTAAAGAGATTGGTCTGAAGTTTCTATAGTTAAAAGATTCTTTGTTAGGTTTCAAAACAGCGATCACCAGCGATTTTATCTATACTTTTGGGATTTTTGAAGAACAGAACAGTTGTTTTTAGTGTTAGGGGCCATTCCATTGTAACTGGGCAAGAGTGTTCGATCTGGTCTGTGGTGACATCGTCCAACCCTGCTGCTTTACCATTTCTGCTGCCGTCTATCGCTTTCTGTAACTTCTGAAGGCGGCCGTATGGATGGCGCTCGAACTACGTGCAGCGTGTTTGGAGTTACGTTCTTTTTTCTCAGAGACCAGTTAACATGCTTCCGCAATGCTTATCTACGAAAAGAAAACACACATTACACTACTTGTGAATGTGACTTTCAAGACAACACGCACATTGTAAGTATTATTTTAAAGCCCTCAAATTTAGCTAAAACGCAGTTGTTTCCCAAGACATATGTAACAGATTTGTTTGAAATTGAGGTCTACAAGTACATTGGACTTTGCTATAGTGATGTGTTCAATAAATTGATAGGTTCACCGCATACAACCCCACAGTAAAAAACGTTACGGCGGGAACACTGCGCACACGTTTACAACTCTGGGCATAGAGGCGATATCACAATACATGTGCCGGCCGACGTCGCTCGTAGCGCCTCATCGATATTCGCCTCACACACAAAATCACACCCTTCACCAGCAGGCCGAATTAAGACGTAATGGCTGGGAAAGGCTTTAGATTCCTTCGTCATGATTTTGATTAATATTTTGTCCAATTATTATTGTAGGGTTAAGTTATTGCACTGATGAGAAGTTGATTATCGATTTCATTTGCTGAGGCATTTGAATAGACTGGTTTCTTGGATCATTAATGAGTTGTTTGAAATGTATCCAAGCCTTTAGGCTGTTTCTCGTCATGTCTGCTTCCTTCATGCGTTTTAGCCAGGCATTTATTTCATTCAGGGAAACAGATGTCTACCAGCTGAGATGGTTTCTTCGCTAAATGGGTCTGCCTCAAACAGTGAGAAGTATTTGTTCATATCAGCGAATATTTCTGTTGTTAGCCGCTGTATATGATTGACTCTGCATTCTCATGGTATGGAGACGCGGGAAGCTTTCTTCACAGCTTCAACAAACTGATCCTACATGTCTGGTGTTGGGTTGATGTCTGATTTTAGAGCATAAAATAATTTACTGAAATTTTGCCAATGTGATTTTTTGAAGTTGTATCTGCTCTGAAATGGAGTTACTGGTCGAACCGCCGAGAATAGCTGACACATTATGGTGCGGTGCTGGTGTTTGAGATGGGGTCTCAAATTGATCTTACACATATTGCTCTATGTGTTCACTTATAAATATTAGGCCTGGGTTAAAGCCTCGTAGCCACCTGTTGCTGTTAAAAGACGGAAGAAGTTTGAAATAGTAGATAAGGCATATCTGAAAGATGTCAGCCCATTCCAATATGGCCTCTACATTGTTGCCATTGTCCGTATATCCCCAGATACTGCTGTGGTTGTTGAAGCCCCAATCACAAAACTTGTCTTTTGTTTATAATTGTCAGGAATTTCTAAGGAGATGATCATAATGATAAACTTAACCCTGTACATATCGATAAAGTGAAAAGTAACTATATATTGACCAAACATACGTTATAATCTAAATGGTAGCTTATAATTTCTGTTCATGTTCTCGTGCATACATCTTTCTTTCATTTAAGGTTTTCAGTGGATTATGAACATTCGCCTGTAGTAGCCATTTTCTACATAGTTAGTTATGTTTAGAGTATGCCCCAATCAACAAAAATCGATACAAATAATGCTAATAATAGTACTAGTTATGACATTTATATCAGGTTATCAGACATACGTCAAAGTTTGTTTCCAAAATTACGTAAGTGGGGAATGAAATATGCTGTTCTTTCTGGTATTTTGCATAGTAAATTTTCTGTTTAAATAACACATGTGCACGTAACCGTTCGTAAAATCTCACAAAACAATACAGGTACGATAAACTGTAAACAGTGAAGTTAATCAAACCGCTCCTAAACCGAACTTGACAAAGAACAATATTTAAGTCTGGTCTAAATTAACAAAATAACTGTCATAGATAAGACTGCCAAACTAACACCCTCCAGCCACATACCTGTGCTAGACGGCGAAAGAAAAGAACTCTGAGGATCGACCTCACTGGCCTCCTACAAGGAAATGTGCAATGGAAAGCGTGTTGACGCATCTTTTATACGCCACGACGTCCGCATAGGCCAATATAACCGCCTTCTTCGCTGCGCACTTCTCACGAACAACTTCTGCGTTGTTATAAATTAAACGTTAACACAAGGGGTCCCAAAACATAAATCACAGTCGGCAATCCTCATTAGAGTTAAGAGGAACGAGTGATCAGGTCGTTAGAATATTGCAGGATTTTGGAAACGAACGGTACATGCACGGAGAAAAACAATAATTTATGTTTGCGTTTGTTTCACGACACGACTTTTTGTCGTGCCAGGAACAGTGGTTTTGTGGGAAAAACATAAGATTGAATATGATTAACCATCGCATGTACGTATCTGAAGATATGATACTAGTTGGTTATCTGCACATAGTGAGACATCCCTTGACCGTACAGTCAGTACGACTATTCACTCCGTCCCATGACGACCCAAGTTATTTTCCCGGCGCGAGTCTTTCCCGAGGTTCTCACGTGGGAAATGTAGTGGGCATCATTGTTGACGGGCGTGTTTCTTCATGGCTCTTATATATTTTCTCCATCCCAGCACTCCGCCATTGTTCCATGTTCAATTTTTATTAAGAGTCGTTGGACACACAACTTGGTACAAAGACCGGAGTTAGGAGGAGTCAGTCGGCCACGGCCTTTGTTATGGAACCATACCAACATTCTCTTGGCGCAATTTTGGGAAATCATGGAAAATCTAAATCAGGATGGCCGGAGCTGGGGATCGAACCCGGGTCCTCCCGAATGCGAGTCTACCGCGTTACCGTTTCGTGCGCCACCTCGCTCGGTTTTATTAAAATTGGAAGTTTCTTCCCCGCGCTCTTGTTTAGGGGACAGCAAACATGATCGCAATGTATACAACACATTTATAGTACGTATTGTGCCGATAATAAGGTGATTGTATACAACTGTAAGATTTCAGTTTATTTTACCGCTAAATTTCTGTATTATAATTGTTAAAGCTAAAAATACACAACAATGATCATCTTACTGGTAAATTATAGTTACATTAACATTGTCTGTAAAATTTTATTGGAGGGAATTTCGCCATGCTATGTCTACGTAGTTTATAAAACTAGTTAAAAAAACCGTAAGTAAGGGGGTGGGTGGGAGACACTTTAGACACGTGGAGTGACTTTGGGACACTTTTTCAGAAATGTTATTTCCCGTGCGTGTTAACTGTGAGTAAATATTCATTAAATTTCACAATGACGTTTATTACTTGGAATTCATTGCAAGTTAATTTCTTTACTCAGGTCTGCTATACTTGGTAATATTATTTTTTTAATGTCCCGAAGTCATTCCTCATATTCAAAGTCACCCCGTTTACCGTTTATTTTAATCTACTTTAAATAATTTGTGTTCACATCTATGGCGAACTATAATTTCGCTAAGCGAGTTTGTTCAAAGAGAGTTTGCATAACAAGGCGCTCGGTGAAGTTTTTATAGTTACGCGCCTGTGTTTTAAGCACCCTCCCCTACACGCAGGCCCGTGTCGTGATGTTCTTCAGACGTCGTAAACCCCGAATTATAACAGTTAAGAGATATAAATACCACTGGATCCTGGGATTTGATTTACCAAGCATCTTGTACTGTACATGTCTGCTAAACATCTACGAAGCCGGGCGAGGATAGTTGAAAGGACTAAAGGGTTTATAATATTTAAAGCTACCTCAGGGGCAGTGTGAATATCTCGGAGAGTGTAGAAACAACCCCCTCCCCTCACCATTCTCCTATCTCCTTCATCGGCCGAGGGAATTCGTGTGTTATTGCACTGGTCGTCCGGGGCTTCCTTAGCAGAGCAGAGTTTCCTCTCTCAGCGCGCTGTGTTCTCCGTGTAACGCCACTCCCTGCGCTGTAATTACCAGCAAGTGTGGTAAGTGCCTTAATCCCCCTCCCCTCCTTCTACCTTTCCTTATACTCTTGGCCGTGCCCCTGGGACATCCGCCGCCCGCCGTACAACCCAGCGCCCCTGCAAACTGGCCGCCCGCCGTGCAATCACTTCGTGCTGCGTAGACCTACTTTCCCCGCAGCTATTGCCGTGGTGGTGTAGTATGTTGACCTCCGTACTTTAGTTGGCTGCACACTGACTTGCGACGCGAGAGGTACTGGGTTAGATTCCCAGGCCCCGGCTGCATGTAAATATATTTTCGTCCAGATTGATTATTACAATTTCTATTGTATCAACTGTCTTTTAACGCAGCTCCGGTCGCATGAAATAGCTTTGTCATTTAAAAGGACAACGTTCGGCACAGTGGCGAGGAAAATAAAGTGGGCAGAGTCTCTCTTCCCACCTCGGCGAGCCGGGTTCGAAACTCGGCGGGATCGCTCAGTGTTTTCTTATGCGGAGAACGTGGCGGAATTAGTTTATGGCCATACATTAAAAACATAAAATTTCTTCTGAAACTACAATAACTATTGTAAAATTTACAGGAAGTGCTTGGAAAAACACACATGTCAGTTAAAATCATTTTTGTATGTTTACAAATAAGTTTTGTATGTATATTTTAAAACAATTCTGATTCTTCTACAAATAATTTCTTACACATTTTACAACTATGTTTGAAGTGGCATAAAAATATTTACGGCAACCAGTTTAAAAAAATGCATGCGAAGGTACTAAATAATTTTTATAATGCGACAGGTCGCCTAAGTTTAATTTGTCTCTATCGTTCACAAACGGTCTCGTAAGCGTTTGGAAAATTTTGACCACTTTAATGGCATAACACATTTTTGCTGAAGTGTTTAGACTGAGTAATGTTTTGGCATTAATTTACAACCATTTTTCTGGTAAAAGTACAACAATTCTTTTAACTGTGTGGCAGAGTTTTCTCGTGGTGCTCCTGTTCCTCCCACCACTGCAGTCCGTTGCAGTTTGAGGTAATGTTTTCTCTACTAGCGTTTAAGTGTGTTCAAGTGGGCTTAATATCAACATTTTATATTTCCACGAAATAGTGTCAGTTTTGTAGACGATACTTGTGAGCAGAGTTTCCTATTACGAAACAATTTTTTAGTTTGCACAGTTTTCTCATAACCATGCGCCAAAGTCAACATTTTCATGTTACGCTACCATGTGAATAGTGAAAACCAGGTGACTTACTTAAACTAAATAATTCACAGTGAAAAAACATGACATGGGCTACGTTACCTAATATTAGAAAACCCCAGAGTGAACAACTTTAGAATTTTAAAAAATTGGTTGAGTTTGCAACTTTTTCCTTATACTATCGTGAGTTTTTTAGAAATTGGAAATATCACCTTGGGGGTTTATAAATGTAAGGTTACGTAACCTATGCCATGTTGTTTCATCGTGAATGGCATTTGAGGATGTCAATAGGTTTTCATTACTTGCATTGCTGCGTAAAATAAAAAAAATTAACATTGACGCACCGTTATGAAAAAAAAAAAAAAAAAAACTATGCGAGCTAAAATTGTTTCGTAAGAGGAAACTCTACTCACGAGTTTCGTCTACAAAACTATCCCTATAACATGAAAACACAAAATTATGATTTTGAAAAACCTGAACATATTTAAATAGTTAGTGGACGCAAATCTTTTTCACGTTTGAGGCACGGGAACGGGGAAGGCGATAAGTCAAATATAACACGTCCGTCAAAGACCTCATCGCTTCTAGGCACGAAGGATTAACTTAGCGTGCTGTGTTTTCGTAGAATGAGTTTTTCAATGGGACTTCAAACGACAATCCTGTTATTTTATACGTGAAATGTATGTGGTAAAGTTCAATGCAGGTTTCTACGATTTTGTTTTTTAGATTACGGTTGATATTTTCTCAGCAACAGCAACGTGAAAAATTCATTTTCAGAACTTTTGAGGAGCTTGAAATTCATGGTTTGAATTAGCGGACGTCATTTTTTTTTAATCATAGGGATACATTTTGAAGCATGTCTTCTTTTCGTAGGTAAACGTACTGGGAACACTTTTAATAGTTACACAAGAAAAAGTACTTTCCGTACCACGCTACAGCACGTCTCGTGCGCCGGCCCATTAACTTTTTAAGATCTAGCTGTTAGTGTTAGTCGTTGTCTCTCTACTACACTCCCGTTTCTTCAAGCTGTGGGCTACCATAGCTTAAGGTAGTCACCTGTCCAGGCCACCAAATGGTGTGCGTATGCGATTACAATTACAATGGAAAACTCCTCAATGTGCGCTTCTGATGTATTATTAGTATAGACTTGCAAATCTCGCGATATGATTTGCTGCCAAGCTAGATTCCACTAGTCTATACAAACCCTACCACACTCCGTAATATTATTTGCTATTCACCTTCGTATATTTTTGTACCAGTATTACAGACTAGTAGGCATTAGACAGTTGTCCTTACTGCTACATAATTGTTTGAAAAAGTGCTACTAGTGATCCACAACAGCAGAAGTCAGATAAGGACTAAGTTATGTCGTGAAGTGAAGAGATTTTGGTCAGATATTAAGAGGGTGTAGTACATAATTCAACGCTAAAAACATTAATCTATAACTGTAGGTTTCTTGAAGCCAATTTGCGAAAATTAAACAATAGCAATCCTAGACAATAGTTTTAGCCAACGTTTCAAACAAAATTGTTTCCAGTGTTACGAACTTGTTAGGCACAATCGCTGAAGCCGGAACCTCGTACATTTAACTACGGCGCAAAAGATCACGCGCAATGAATTAGTAATTCTGGATACATATTTACTCATAAAGCTGGCAAATACCATATCTAGGATTGCCATTGAGTATTTTATCCACATTGGCTTCGAAAGAAGCATAGAAATCAATTGATGATTTCAGCTTTATTTATCTTACATGCATTCTTAAAGCGTCCGCCTCCTAGGCTGCCGAACTACGCTGTAGTGGGTTAGAAATATAAGTTTATTGGAAAAAGTATATTATGTGCTCTCAATTTACCTATCTACGGAAAGAAAACACGTTTAAGAGAAGGTTTATAAAGTACATTCAAAACATAACGGTCATTAGAAGTACAATTTCCAAGCCCTCCGACATGGCTGAAAACTGCCTTTTCGCACAGCTATATCTCAAAATGTACTCTTCAGATTGGTACAAAATTACTTAAGGGAACAGCTGTGAACTTTGGTACATACTTCCAGTAATGGAATAACAGGGTCACTGCTAAAAGTCCCATAGTTCCAGCAATGTAACGAAAACACTGTGCGACAATTTAGCGCATTGCGCTTAGGGGCGATGCGACACTAGGCGCGCGCCTCTCGGTAGTTCTTACCGCTGCGCCGCGCCTAGTCCTGCAAAGTGTAAAACCGGTCCAGGGAGGCGGAGCCCGGCGGCCGCCTGGTTGGCGCTCGAACTGCATCCAGCGTGTTCGGAGTTATGTTTTTTCTCAGAGACCAGTAAACACGCCACCACAATGATTATCTACGGAAAGAAAACACACTTCAAACTACTTGTGAATGTCACTTCCAAGACACCACGCACATTAGAAGCGTTATTTTAAAGCCCTCAAACTTGGCTAAAATTGGCTTTTCCACGCGGTTGTTTCTCAAGATATGTACAACATGATTTGTTCGAAATTGAGGTCTACAATAACACTGGACAGTTACGTAATAATGGGGAGTGTATACGGGAGATCCTCCCGTCGATCAGCGGCATAGTCCGGCACAATTCCCAAATGGGAAAGTACAGGGACCGATCCCCGCCAGGAATCGGCATGTAGCTTGGTGTCTAGTCTGCTTTCAGATAATAACACGAAATTTTCAAGTCTCTAATGACTATGCACAGGACAAATATTATTTTACACGTGTTCACGATAATCGCAGGCCCTCCATTTAGGCCTAAACCCTACGCTATGGTGTCAGAAGAAAAAAACTAAATATAATATATTGCAGTAAAATTTTTGATATTAACACCCGAGTGTTGAATGTCATAAATGTGTAGGTACATGTACAACACACTTTTATATTTTATGTCACGACGTTAAATGATGTCAAAACCATACAGACGAGTAGACTAGCTGACTGGCACGTAAAGGCTAGTACAAATAGTTTCAGTCAAGCAACCACCTAAATAGGGAACTTTAGAGAGCCCTTACTAGTGATATTAGCGACACTGGAACTGTCGTCAAGAAATGTACCGCATTTACGCGCGGATGACTACGTTGGCGCGCAGCATTTCCGTAGTAGCCTACTTTTTCTTTTACCGGTCTTAAACAGGGACTCTATGATTTTATTTGTGAACAGTATGGCTTAAAGTCAAACGAAATTTTCAACTTTTGTTTATTTTCCAATTTACGAATTATATGTGTACTTTTACAGATAAAATAATAATTTAAAATAACAGAATTTAGCAATTTTGAGGAGCCCGAAAAACGTGTTCCTAATAGACATGCTTAAATTTTAAATAAATTACAGTATTGTTTGAATTGTTTGTTCTATTTAGCGTGCTACCTACCTCGTAGCATGGGCGCAAGCTAGGATGGCGTTGCTCAGTTTCTATCGAACCTATACGTATGCCGCCATTGTTATTTTTGTTCATATCGTTGAAACCCACATTTCTATAGGATATTTTATAGCGTTTGTAGATATTCTGGAAATTATAAACAAATAAATGTTTTCAATGTCAGAAAACACTCTACAACATTATTTCATAAATATTTCTCTGTATTTTTTATTCCTCAAGCAATATTCTCCCCTTATCAATGCAGAAAATAGTTCTTATTCGAAGGCGACGTAAATACATATGACTGAGCACCTCCGAATAAAATATTACATGTACATCCATATTCTTACTCAAGCCACGTCTCTGAAGTAGGCAGCACCCTTAATAGAGAAACATTTTGGGAACACAGTTAGCATATTCTTGTTAAAATAAATAAGAACGAAACGTTCATGCGCCAGGAGAAGACTTCTACACCAGAGAACGTATACACTCGTACAAACTACGTAATGACGTTTAAAGTAATGGTGAAACCTTTTAATATTTTCCCAACGGAAGCTTGTAAATTAATCATCCAAACTCATTTTATTGAGTCAGTTATTTTATAAAACATCGCAAAAATTGAATATAATTATATTTGTTTTTAATGCTCAAAAGAGCAGATGTAATTAATCAGAAAGTTTCACTAGGTCAAAATTAACTTTGGCACCCTGTGACATTCTCGCAACTTTTTAACGTGTGCTGGATGCCAGAAATATGTGACACTACAAACAATTGCCGTACATTGAATCGAAATTATCTGGATATATTTAGTATTGTTGCAGTATTTGTACAGTTCCTAGCACGAAAAATTTCTCGATTAAATGTCAACCACGTGCAGTTAAGCAATGTATCTAGTTGAAGTTTGCTCTCGTCCGAAGCGTGGATCGAGTAAACTAAATTGACGACTCAATCAACTACAGGTTAACCTTCTTGTTGACGAAGGTAAGTTGATGTCATGTAACGATACGTGAAAAAGGGCGCGAAATAACGTAGTTAACACCAGACATAACCAAACTCTACAATGGAGTGAACATGTAGAATTGTTGTACAAAACATTTTTTAAG
Organism: Medauroidea extradentata; assembly: GCA_003012365.1. Classification (NCBI taxonomy): domain Eukaryota; kingdom Metazoa; phylum Arthropoda; class Insecta; order Phasmatodea; family Phasmatidae; genus Medauroidea; species Medauroidea extradentata. The sequence goes on from PNEQ01092100.1 coordinate 11,808, forward strand.
AAGTACAAACTGAATATTGTGTACTTGTGAAAAGGAAATATGTGGTCACTGAGCTTAGTGTGTGTGTGTGTGGGGGGGGGGGATGTTAGACAATTTTATCGTCTTGTCAGTTTTTGAGCCATAACATTTATTCAAATTTATTGTGTTATCAAAAATTTATCTTCGACAAAGCATAGAATATATTCTTGGTAAAATGATTGACGTAAATACTAACGGAATATTTCATTAATTTGTCATGCAGAACCATTACAAGAGAATTACAGGTTACATTTCAAAATTCTCTTGCAATTATTCTGCATGACAAATTAATGAAAGCTGCCACTATTATTTCTGTCAAGTAGTTTACTAAGAATATATTCTATGCTTTGTCGCAGAGAAAATTAATATAACACAATTTGATTAAATGTTTTGGTTGAAAAACTGAAAATACAATAAAATTTTCTAACACTCCCCCTTAATATTTATACTTAAAATGTTATACAGTGGCTTATATGCTTGAGTTTTAAGTCTACATTACAGCCCTAAATATTTTAAAAATCATCCGTACACTGAATATGACCATTTGAGGATAGGTACATCCTTTTATTGACTATTGTCTCTTGGGATTTCTTTCTTGAATGCCTCAACAACTAAATCCTCCATTCGTGTATTCGCAAGTAGTCTATATACGGTAGTAGCATTCAAAATTTCTTTAGGTGTACAATAAAAAGTGATTTTATATGGTTGACTGGATTAAGTCGGTCACGTGAACGAGTTTTGTCGACCATTGTAAATTTCAATCTATAGCACACACTTTTATTTATAAAAAAAATCAATATTCGTTTTATTCATATCTATTATATATTTTGAATTTAGCGCGTAAAGTTTCGCTCCAGTGTTACTTGATTGTGTCTGGTGTTATATTTGTCATTTTTTCCGCATGTTCGCTTGTATCGTCTGTCAACGTCAAATGCCTTGGTATCTACGAGGGAAAATCACGAGTTAATCAAGTACATGGCCGAGTTGACCGTGTAGACTTTACGAAAGCGAGTAAACGCCAGTCTGCTCACGTATCGACCTGGTACCGGGTGACTTTTCTTAAATGCTTGGTGTTTAGTGATTCACACGCGGTCATGTGCTAGTTTTATGGGACCAACACAGTGGAAAACTTATTCACTGTAAAACATTTTGCCGTTACGTGTAATTTCTTAAGTAGCTTCGATTTATAATAGTAATAGATGTAAAGGTAACATACAACATATGTGAAAGTAACTGTTAAACATTTTCAGAAAACTCCCTCAACATTTTAACATACGAAACACCTACTTGTCAGTAAGTCAATGAACAGCCATTCCACCCTTATTTGTTAATATACATAAATCTGATGAAAGAGGGAAAAATCATGGTTTGAAATGTACTCAGCATAATTGGAAAAATTTTTGTTACCTGACGCGGGAGTCAAGAAATGACAATGTGCGGTATGTTTATGTATGTGTGAGTGTGATAGTTGTGATGAATTAAAATATTTTGTAGTATTTTGAAATAGAGATCGCTACTTGGACGGAGCAGCTTTGCAGTCGGTACAAAACATTTGGCGTCATACATAATTTATAAAGAAAATTAAAGCCACATTACATGCAAAACCACCGTCGGGATCCCTAGTATACCTTTAACAATTCACACTCGTCTCTCTACTAACACTCACACGACGGTTAAATAAGGGGAGTGGAGACTTAATGTGGGCGGATGGTAGGGAGGAGTGAAAACAGAAGTCGTAGATAATAATGGAATTATACTGGTCCTTTTTTTTTTTTTTTGTGATAAGTCAAACTTTGAAGAATGATGGAGAAGAACATGAGACGATAACCGTTATAAGTTATAGTAAAACATCCAGTACAGGTTATACTTGGTTTTGCTAACATCGTTGCTACATGCCAATATATGAATACGTTTTACAAGTGATGTTCCACATAGCGGCCCCTAGAATCGATGCAGGCATGACAACATCGCAAAATGTTGTGTATCATTAACTGTAATATAGTTGGCGAAGTTGTGATGACATCACAGGCATAAGAATTCTTGTCAGCAAGTTTTCTTCAGTTCTTCATTACGTACCAGTGTCCTGTGGATAACATATTTAATATAACTCCACGCGGTGAGTGAAAGATTTTGGTCAGCACTTAACATCGTGGTCTTAAGAGCTGGAGAGTGGTGACATGATATGAGTATGGAGCAACGCCGGAATGAAGGGGCGGGGGAAACGGAAGATCTCCGAGAAAACCCGCCGACCAGCGGCATCGTCCGGTACGATTCCTACATCCCGACCCCGCCGTGAATCGAACCCGAATCGCCTTGGTGGAAGGTGAATAGTATGATTATTTGGCCACCGCGACCACCCTCCACGTAGTGACATCAGACAAACGTGATGCGTACATAATGTACCAAAGTTTGCTTCGCATCGTGTTTCGCTAATAACTATTAACTGGGACGTTTGAGGTCCACCAACCCTGTTTCATTTTGCTTCCTTTGGCTTTCTCTACCACCCCTCAATATTTAAAATATGTATCTGGCCACAGAGCGAAGTAGAAACGAACACCCTGGACAATTTCGTGATTAAATAACTACAGCTGTTAGAATCTTAAAAAAAAACTTAACTGTGTAGATAAAAAAATCGATTAAAACTAGTATGCGATAAACGGCATTAATAATTATGTTTCTTCAGTAACGTCAAACTTGAAAGTCACTAGCTGTTGGATAGTGGTACTTCTACAATTATTTTCTTTTCTTTTCCTTCTATGTAAGTTTAGATTAGCTTCTTTTCTTCCGAACTGTCTGATTATTTTTAAAATGATAGAAAATATTGTTAGTTTTTCGAAGATATCTGCTCCTCCCACTGCTCTAAACAACGAAAAATCCAGTTTCATGATTAAGACGTTGCTGGGTTTGGCAGCACTGATAAAGGAACAGCTGGCACAAGCGTCTCGGTCCGTTGTGTCCCCATGTTTAGCGAGAGGGAATGTCCCCCAAGGTCTCAGAGCCCCCCATCGGTTAAATGTGGAGTTAAGAGACCACGCGTGCGCAATGGCTCCCTTGGGCCTCGTCCGCGAACTAATGCACTGCTCTCTGTCGGCCATTCTCAGGAACAACATCCCCCTTCAACTCCGCCTGGAAAATACCCGCCAGCCACTTCATTAACAAAACTTAACGGGTCGTGAGTGGTTTAAGGCGCATGTGGACCAGGGGGGAGGGAGATAGGGCGGTGTTACACTAGAAGGGGGACAGGACTTACGAGATGGGGAAGCTAGAATCCTTGCCTCCTGGGCAGTAGAGATGCTCGTGTTACGTTCTTCGGCCGCAACGTCTCTGATGTCTCAACAAAGCGGTCAGACTTCACTCACGATTGTTTTGTTATTTGCTGCAGTAGGATCCTCCTATGATACCACACCTAAATTTTTTAGTTTTAGGGATCTCCGCAGCAGAGACGACAGCAGCGGCAAGGAGCGGCGCGGGAATAACACAACAAATGGCTGCAGTGCAGAGTTAAAACTCACCATCGGTCGCATTGCTAGATTATTTCATTTTTCGCTTTTATGAAGTTCTGAGAAGAAAAATGTGGAACATGCCATTATAGCGGGGTTTCAGTTTATCTCGCGCTTTAATGTAATGTCGCAATTGAACTTTTAAAGTATATTTAGGCTGCAATCATTCCAGAAAATTAAGAGCGTAAACAAATTACTGGACTTGCGACCGAAAGTTCAACTGCGATGCATGTATTGTAGTACAAGGTAAATATAATTTACACTAAAATCTCAAATTTCCAATTTCCTTCTCAGAATTTCGAAAACGCGAAAATAAAATAAAATATTCCTATAATGCGACTGAGGCCGAGCCTTAAAAGTGAGCAAAAAAAAAAAAAAGGAGGGTAGTTATAAAGCATGTGGAAGGTGCATTTGCGTGTGTGGGACAGACGAGCAGAAATACTATTGCTGGAATTAATGAGAACATTCTGGAACGAGATATTAAAAGTTGTTGAGGAATGATACAATTCAAGAACTGATTTTATGAGAGAAGTAGACTTTAATTTAATTACCTTGTTTATGTTATAAGAATACAAGACACTAAAAATACACTCTTTGACAGAAAAACCAATTGTTGTTGCAAATAAAAATTTTGTATTATTACGTATAAGCCACTGCAAAGAAACTTTTCGGCGAAGAACAGTTTTGTTTAAATGTAGTGTAATGGTAACAAAAATGGTGATACTATTAAACTAGTTTATTATAAATCCTTATGGTGAAGTTATAAGAATTTCAGCAGAATATTTTCATTCGAAAAAATATGGTATGAGCTGCTAAGAAATATTTTTAAAAGAACTTTTAAAAGAAAAAATGTAGAAAACCATAAATAATTTTTTTCTTTTCTTTTTTTATTTTTCTTTATTTTTTGTAATATTCCTTCACCGCAAGTCTAATATTATCAAATACAACTATTTTTTTTGTACAGGCAATGTTTTTACAGTGCATTTATAATAAAAGTACTGAGGGAAAATATTTAAGAACTTCGTAGTAATTTTATATAAATGTGAATTGTTGTGAGGTAAGTGTATACTGCTGATGTAATTTTACTTTAATACAGATTGGAATACATGAGGAAATTCAGTTTATTATTTTACTAAACTAACGAGGTCTTCCATTCCGACGGAACTTGGATGTACCCAAAAAAATGACTTTTAACAAAACGGTAGAATACACATCTCAGGTTCAGTTAAAACAAAAAAATGTCGGCTTGAATTGCAATAATGATGTATATCACATAAAATTTATCCTCTAAACTTCGAAATTAACGGAAATTACCAACTGGGGTATACAAATCTATTTTTATAAATATGTAAACATTTTTAAAGCTCTATCTCATGAAAGCTCATTGAATTTAAATAACGTAGATTGCCCTAGTTTTGAACAAGCATTAATAATGAGGCAATCAATTAAACGACTAAATGATTACAATACAAAGTCAGGCCCTCGTAACTGTAACAGAGAAAATGAATTCTTAACTAAAGATAGCCGAAGTTTCCCTCATTTTTTGGGCCTCATATCAATGAAAAATAATATTAGAATGAAATCACAACGGAATGAAATTACGCATAATTAAAAACACGCATCATTAACAAACAGTTTAATTTAGTACGTCCAAATGATAAACGTACATATGACAATCATATTATGTAAATGGCAATACTGAACGTCTCTCTCCGTCATTCATGATTCGATTTCAGACGTTGGTATTAGGTAAAGAGCCATAGATTGGCCTACTTCGGGCGTCTTCGGTGCAAGTAAGGTTCTCGTGGTTTAACATGAGAGTGGGACTCTCTTATTACATGATTCCTGACACAAAGTATTGGTTTCGGCGCATTATTTATGTGTCCTAGTGTTCTCAGTGTAATTAGAACACCTTTTCTCTTGAAAATATTCGGGGGGTTAACGAAATACTATCGATATTGAAGACTGAAATATATTTACAAATCTTTAAATTTAATTCATAGTTTCCACTAAGCATATTTCACACGGCGCGGCGTAAGACCCTTCCAAAACTCATATGAGATTGATCCCTAATCAAACATCGTGCGAGAATGTATCGTGCAATTCGGATATCGTACGAAATGAGGACATATAGGTCCTATTTTTCGTTACGAGGTTCCAGAACTCGTACGAAAGGAAGTATTCCATGGGTAGTTCTGAGCCGGTCATATGATCAACTTTATTTCGGTTATTGAGACGAGAGCACATCGTAATAGAGGTTTGCGAAGAAGAATCTTGGTGAGTCATGTAACTGTCGATAATACGTTTTCTAGTTCATATTAGATGTCGGGAAACGGAAATTGTATAGGTGCTGATGGGATAAGTGCATGCTATTTATTTTATTTTTAAAGTTGCACGTTTCATTAATTAACAACATTTAAAGCTGTATAAAGTGTACTTTAATTCAGAAATGGATTCGTTTGAATCAAAACTCCCAATATATTTGTTTATGCTAACTACAAAAAGGAAAGTATTCAAATTGTGTTTATTTCTTATGGCAATTGATGAGCTAGATACCAGTAATGCCTTGAAGTATATGAAATAAAACTTTATATAATTTTCTTGCGGATTTGTTAAAATAACGATAAATATTATGTCGCAAAAATAAAGAATTTCGTTACTACTGTTAGTTAGAATCGGTAACATGCTGTAAGTAGGCCAAACCATTAAGGACGTTGGACCCGTAAAAATTCATAATTTTATATTTGTACCAAACAATGTTCAACTTTAACACATCATATATCATGTCATTTCCACAAATAAAAAATAGGCCCCATAGTTTTAATATAATCATCTATCAATGTCACAAAATGGCAGTTGCGGCGTAGCCAAAAAAAAAAAAAAAAAAAAAAAAAAAAAAATTAACTTGCAGAAACAAGATAATTCATATTGATATTAATCGATATGAGCTACTTCAAGATACTTTTGTAAACACGAAGGGACACATTTTGTATTTTTTTTTTTAATTGATGAAAATGAATATATTTTTGCATAATTTGACTTTTGGATACTACTGAAATTTTTAAAACTAATTTTTGTCAAATATGTCATAAAATGAAACTTTTAGTTCCTGTAATTTCGACTTCATTAGTTAATTACTTTTTTGATGGCAATTTTGTGACTTTGATGAGTGATTATGCAAAAACCATGGGGCCTATTTTTTTTTATTTGGAGAAATTACATGTTATCTGATGTGTAAAACTCAACAATGTTTGGCACAAACTTTAAAAAATAAAATTGTACGGGTCCAACGCCCTTCAACAAACTTTTGTTTAATTCGCTCCCACATTGATGAAAATGTGACGTAAAACACGTGGTCTGTAGTGTGCGTTTTGGAAGTATGCGTGAATCTCTAAATTTGTCAGAAATGCCTCGTGAATACAGTTGATGCAACATATTTTGTTATCAGTACACGTAGCTTCAATCGGGAAACCACAGTAGTCACTCTACTAGGCACGGTGTGCAGTTCAACTTCCTTATCGTGCTAGTGTTTGATTACAAACTAAATGTGAGTACTTTGCTAAAATAGTGGCTGTTAAATATCGACATAGAGTCATTAAGAAATATTTTTCAAGAAGACAACTTGCTACGAATTATTATGTGTGAAATCAGCGGCTTATTCAGGGGGCAGGAGGCCTGGGCTCCTCCTGTTTGACCTTTTATGTATAGTTTATGCTTAAAATATTAAAAATTATTAGTATGGTATATTCAGTTATTTTGTATAAGAAACGCCATAAGTACACCATTTTGCACCTTAAAAACTAAAATGTTCACAAGGAAAGCCCCTAGGACCCCCCTTTTTTTTACTTGGGATGTGGGTGTAACTACTTTTTAAGGGATACTTCCCCCCTACCCTAAAAAAATTACGTAGAGTAGAGCTGAATCCGCCCACGTGTGAAATGTTTTGAAACAGGAAGGTTTTGTTTAATATTCTATCACGAGAGTTTGCACACAGTGTTTCGAACCAAATTCAATCTTGCCTCATGTAAATGCTACTTTATTAATAGGTATTATTAATTATTGTTGACTGCAAGAACTGTGTTCACCGAAATACAGAAGAGAATGATACCGGACACGGGCTATGCTTTACCATTAAAGACGATGCAACATTCATCCTAGCTCTACCTAGGCGGCTGTGGGTTGATATATTTTATTTACTTACTAGCTGTCCCGACATGTGTTGCAACGGCCATTAATTTTTTTTGTATCCCGTTTTGTCCCTTTACCCCGTCTTGCATCCGCGTCCTTCTCAATTTTTTTTACATAAATCTTAGCGAAAGCAAACACAACTCACCCAAGTTTCCTCGCAGTCGGACGAGGATTGCATAGAAGACGAAAAGATACATTTTACGTCATAGATTTAGTATGTTTTTAGATCGTCGAGCAGCACACAGCCATAGTAAAGGTACGCGGGAGAAAGAGAAGGATATACACCACGACTTGTTTCAAGAAATTTTATTACATTCTCAGTGTTTTCTTGGCCGTATTGTTTACATTTAAAAAGTACCAAAGTTAACCAATCCTTATCGTCAAATAGATAAATTTAAACATTTAATTTAAAAATTTCAAAAATGTTTACTATAAAATTGTGTTATTGAATGATTATTAAAGTAACGATATTTATTAATAACTTTATCACGTAAAGCTGGTAGTATGTCTTAGTCCACAGTTGTTTCACAAACGCTTTTTGTTTCACAAAGTGATATAAAATGTTTCAGCGTCCCATTGTTGCCAAAATATAAATTCTCGGAGACTAATACGTTGAATAATTGTACGGGTTACATTATAATTGGTCGTGTTTTTAAACTGGTATTTTCAAACCAGCCAGTAACGTTCGCTAGCTGCAACTGCAGTGGAAACTGCAGAGAGGAATATTAAAACTTATGAAGGACACTGTACTGTGTGTTCAATAATAAACATAATTAAAAAATCAACTCTTACACTCACACCTGTGAACCGTTAGTATACGCATTGCCGCACTTCTGGGAACTGATTTTAAGCCATTTCATACAGGATAACGCAAGTGTGGATTTTTAAAGTAGGCAACGCAACTCTGAAAAAGGATGAAAGTTAATATAGTAAAATACACTCTACTTTTGAACATAAATCAGACCATTCTTTCCTTCACTATCAAAATTAAAAACACCAAATTATTACTAAAAAATAATTTTTTAGAGCTTTGCGGTATGTGCATATAAAAAAAAGCTGCCCTCAAACTTAAAAACCTAATATGTTAATTTTTTTTTGCTTGTAATCTTCAGGGTAAGTATTAAAAGAATGGTAAAAACAATTTTTCCCAACATTTTGTCAGATACTTATGAAATTATGTTATAATCAAAATACCTAATTTAAATAATTTTACATTTATATAAAAATAAGTTATCATGAAAATATCACGAACCTATTTCATTATTTGGCGCAAAAACACAGCTCATGGAAAAGCGTACGTATAGAAGGTGACTTACAGATGATGATTACAACGGGAAGGGGCTTACAAGCCCTCCTTACTAAACATATTTCAGTTTCATATTTTTTCTGTCGAGTTACTAAGTAATACGTGTTTTTTGGGCCTAGAAACCAAGGGGTATAAGTGACGTTCATAACATCTTCGCTTCTCACGCTAACAGCATATTTTATGACAGCTGTTTTTGTAAACCACCATCAAATTATGGCCCACGAGACAGTGTCACACATACCTCGCGGCCACAAAATTATAAACTTTACATATTTACTACCAAAATATGAACTAAACTAATATTTCATGAAATTGCATTTATACCCCTTGGTTTCTAAGTCCTTCACATGAAAGTACCACTATTCAAAACTTATACTACAACTAGTGGCTTTGCTCGCGAGTATTATTCGTAACTGATAATATTTACTTTAATTGACAAACCTCTTTGTACACAAGATTGGTACTTCAGTCATCAAGTGTTAGAATGTCCAAGCGGTTAGAGCTGTCCACGCGAAAAGCAGTCTTAAGTTTGTCCCTGCCACTAACAGCGACTTCGCCTGTGGCTTAATCATAGCCCTGGCAATTTGACGTTGTGGGGTAGACACCTAAGGTAAGAGGTTAATCGAATGAAAAACATCTTATTTACCCTGTGCACAACCATTGGTGACGGTGCCCTCAATTATATATTTTAAAAATATTCACTTTAATTTTATTGCCATTACAAAGTTTCAGTGGGTAAAGGTTTCGCGGAAACGTATTTGGTGCCCCTTACTTGAGATTAGTGAGATGATATATCGTCGGCTTACTGCCAAAAGTGACCAAGTCAAAATGAGATAAAATGATGAAAATGCTAGGAATAATGTATATGTTGTTCACGGACAATTGCCCGAGTTTAAAGTCTATTCGTCGTTTCCTACTGTTGTGTCACAGTATAGTAACTTACCACATTTTTGTTAATTTCTACAATTTAATAGTGCTTTAAAACAAAATAACATTAACGACTTAATCACTCATGGCCGTATACCGACGATATGTCAGCTGATGTTGTAGAGGAACCGAAATGGAAAACGAACTGCAATTTTACCCCGTTTAAACGACTACATGTAAATTGCACTAATTCGATCTGCCTTGTAGTATTTGCGTGTCAGAATTGAACGTTCGCACGCAGCTTTTAACGGAATTCGAGTCCTGAGTAACAAACAACTGCGTCACGTAACGTCGAAATAATTCATGAAAATAAAATTTTATTTAAAAAAATAAAATATCTGTGTCCGGTCCGTCTGCAAAGCTAGCGATTTACAACAATCTGTCATCCGTCCGTCGTTATTCCTTCCATATGCAATGCTACGAATGCACAAACAAAAAATTCTGTGGGACGTAAAAAAATCCCCTTAACAGTTTACGTATTTTTACGGATTTATTTATTAGTCTATGGCTACTAGTCCGTGCAACAGCTATTTTTCATCAAACATAAATTTTGCGAGCATAAAATTTACAAATAAAATTATTTGTGTTTTAATGTGAGTAATGATTATGTAAATAAAATAACTTGTCTTAGTATTTTAATGTTTTCCGTATGACAAAATTATTTTAAGCGTATTTTAAAGTCATGAATTTGCAGTAATAAGCAAGAAAAAATATAAAATAAAACTAACCTCACAGCCTTCTTTTAAAAATAAACCGTTGAAACGATCGCCGTCATCTTTAGAAGGCTGTTCTTTCGACCGTCGCCCGTCAAAAGTTAAAGCTTGCCAAGCTTTCAACGGACGGACGGATGGAAATATTGGAAGCTTCTGATTGGCCGAAGGTTACGTGACTGACGGACGGACGGTCGACTGACGGGCGAGACGGATAATTGTAACTTCGGCTTAAGCTTCCTTAAATATTAAAGTCATAGGACTTCGCTAACCCGCAGCTCCGCAGAAACATAATGAAACACGCTCTGCAAAAGAGTTTGTACTCACTGTTTGCGGTACGTGTTTCGTTAGCACTCGGTACTTATCGCAACGTCCCGGACGAGTTCGAACTCATAGGTTACTGTAGAGTGAAACTCCTGTATAGGTTGTTTCTCGCTGCTCGTTCCTGCTTTTCGGATCGTCTGCCTTGAATATTGACCAACTTAGTTTTATTCTTAATAATCACGTTTCTTATAAAGAAAAAAATACATACATATTATTTTAAATATTTACGTAAGCATCACTCTGACGCGAACAACACCTCAATATCGCCACTGGTTAGATAGATATCGTGGGTTGATGGAAAACCAATTTTGTGCTTTTTCACCCTTTTGGGTGTCGAATTTCGAAATATGTTAAATTTTCATCTTAGACATTTGTATAAGTATCCAACTGAAGTGTACATCACATCGCTAGCCCGTTCAGTCGAATCAAAATCGAACACTCACTTAAAAAAACACGTATCACCCCTACACAGTATTGAGAACTCGAATTTCGAAAAATCTTAAATCAGTTTTGCGGTAATTACTGTAATTATCATTCTGAAGCAAAAATTAATTGTATATCTCGACGGGTGCGATAGATATCGAGGATTATCTAAAACACATTCAAGGTCTTTTCACCACCTAAGAGAGCAAATTTCGAAAAACCCTTGAATTACGTTTTAGAATACTTTATTGATATCTCGTGGACGTAAAAAACACAACATTAGCCCGCTGGGTTCAAGATATATCGACGATTAATTGAAAACGCTTTTCACCACTTTTCACCCCTTTTCACGTCCTTAGGTGGCGAATTTCGGAAATTCCTGAAATCATTTTTTAGTTCTTTGAGTAAGCATCAACCCTAAACAAAAATGACGTCACTATATAAAAAGCTATGGGATCGATATATATATATATATATATATATATATATATATATATATATATATATATATCGAATGTGAGTCGAATACACACATTACCCCTTTTTTAACCAGTTTAGGGCCGAATTCGGAAAATATATTTTAAATGGTACTTGGGATATTTACAAAAGCACCAATTTAAAGCAAAGAACACTTCGATATCTCGATTGATTCGATAGATATGGAAGGATAATCGAAAACACATTTTAGGCTACGTATTTTCACCCCTTTAAATAAAGAATTTCGAAACGTCTTTGAGTCCTGTCGCAGACATTTGTAAAAGAAACCAATTAAAGTTAAAAACATGACTATAGCCAATTGTGTTTCAAAGATATAGACGATTCATAAAAAACACATTTTGCCCTTTTTTACTGCCTGGGAGTCGAATTTCAAAAAAACTAAAACTACTTTTTGGGTATTTACGTAAGAAATTTTTTGAAGTGAATATCAACTCTCTATCCCGAAGGGTTCGATAGATATCGATAGTTGATTGGAAACACATTTAAGGTCTTTTCACCCCCTTAAATGTTGAACTTTGAAAAATCACTAAATTGGCTAAATTGCATTTTTAAGAGTGTCCTATTAAAGTAAAAATCACGATGATAGGCCGTCGGGTTCGAGCTCTATCGAGGTTTCTTCGGAAACACATTTCACCCCTTTTCACCCCCTTAGAGGTCGAATTTCGAAAAATCCCTTCTTAGTGCTCGCCTACGACCTGAGGGGAACCTCCACAAAAAATTTCACGATTCTAGGTCCAGTGGTTTGGGCTGCAGTTTGATATGTCAGTCAGTCAGTCAGTCAGCTTTCATTTTTATATATAGAGATGAAAAAAAGTCAAGGGTATTCCTAAGATACGCGGTTACGCTACAGTGAGATTTACTAAGTGAACTGAATTAATTTTTACAAGTTTGGTCACTTGGCACATGCGGGAAGAAAATATTTAAAAACTATAGCGCGCTGTCAGTTTAAAATATACCTACTGAACAGCTGAGCTCTTATTAGAATAACATAGTAAAATAAAACTTGTAGATAAAATAGCGGTTGAAGGAGACTGTAAAACATGCATTCGAACTACCAAGAACATGCACGCCAATATAAACAGGAAATCCAGGATACTACACACGGCATTCGTAGATCTAGTTAGCTGTAGAAGCACTAAAGACAAATCGTACACTATACGAGGGAACTACGAAAGACAAACGTGCGTATTCATTGCGAAAAATGTACTGTATACTGCTTGAGAAGAAGCAATTGTAATCTGAAGAAAGGAACAGCCGAAATATTCGAATTAATTTATAAATCCATGTATAAAAATAATGACTGGCTGTCTATATTACTTATAATCTCTAACGTTTGTTATAAACCGACCTTCGGTTTATTTAGGACTAAAAAAAAAGATAATATTTAAATAAATTTTTCAAATATTGTCACGGCCTCAAACACGTTAGTATTTTAATAACACATTAACAATGAAGGTAGACGTTTTAGACAATTTTATCTCAGAGGATTCTGTTTTCATGTATTGGTCAGTTGAGAGTAATGCTTCATTTTTAAAATAAAAATGAATTCGAAAGTCTCTCAATTACCTAACATAAAAAATCGAATTGTCTAAATGCAAAAATTATAAAAGGGAAACTGATTACTCAAAAGTAACGCAATAACTTTGTAAAGGTAATGTTAATTTTTGTAAGACAATTAATAATATTTGTGTAGAATTTTAAAGATCTTGTCGATATGCGTTTTTACTTTGGAAATTTAGTGGCATGACTCGCGCTAATGAAACAATAAATACTTGCCAGATGGGCAACACTTCAACAAGAGATTAAATTTGCCGATCTATTATTATTTAAATATATCTAAATGTCCTAAATTTTGAATGTTATTTTCAGTTATTTTTCTGTAGAGAAAGACATGCATCTGTAATTTGAGGAAATTATTGTATGTGTATGGTATATTTTCAAATAAAATTCAGAAAGAAAAACATTAACACACAAATTAAATTCGAAAATATAGGCAAAAACTGAGTCATAATTTGCACAGTGTCTACTAAAGTCCTACTTGTCTAAGACATGAAAGTCGTGTATACTACTAATGTGACCTCTATGTATGTTTATAAAAATATCATCTTCAGTAAATTATTTTTGTAGATGAAGTGATCATACGAAAAGGTTGTGATAAAATATTTAACCTCCGAGTGAGTATCATACTTCTATTAATTCTTCAGTGCAATGTCAAAACTATTGTATTGTGAAAAGTTAACTCAGTAGGAGTTCAGTTGACAGAAAACAATTAACGGTAGAATTAAATTATCTTGCTTTTGAAGTGTCGTCGTAGTAGCATTCCATGTTCTAAAGTTTACCAGGGTTTCAATTGTTTACTCTCAGCATATAAGAATACTGTTGTTTATTGGTTCGAGAACTTCTGCACTGATGTGAGTAACCTACCCCATAAATCACAAGGCACATTAATTTTTGCATCGTACTTATTCAAAATAAATTATTACTACATAATGATTATTGTTAACATCGCAGGCGGTGTTACAGGTACTGTTTCCATTTAAACATCTTCTTGCGGGTGGAATAAAGAAACTTGAAATCGACGCATCTTCACACTGATTAAAGAGATTGTGATATATTTCTCTATCATTTCCAATGGTAAAGTACCGCCTCTGATTAACAAGTTGTTCAGAGAAATATTGTTACTTACGTCATAGTCGGGTAGATAATCTTATATGGAGTAAATTACATGAAAGAGCCAATAATCTAACGCATATAACGCCCATAGGTAACCAGCAAGCTACTGACCGTAGCCATGTGCAGGGGGCGGGTACGTTATGTTTTTGTTTAGTTGAAGTACCCTAAAACACCCAGTGAAGCAGTCAGGTTGTTCCGGGCATGGTACCCTATCAGACGGCAGCCAACAATGCAATACCTGTAGACTATTGTGATTGCCTATCCGTACCCTGCACATTCAGCGGGTTACATACAGACGTTAGGCAATATGTTCCTTGATGTGGTTAACTCCAAGTGTGCACTGTGCTGTTCATTACAGTTCGATCCTAAACAACCTGCATATCGCCTAAAGTGCTATGACATTGCGTACTCTAAACAGTATATTTGGAGTACTCTACTGCCAGAGACGTATTTAGAACTAATTGAAGAAAAGCGGAAGGCGAACGCTATTACATAAATTTTTCCATTAACATTCTTTAAAGCTGCGGTGATGTTCACAATTTTCGAATGTGAAAAAGTACAAAATATAAAAAGTCTGCAGTTTCAATGTACGTTAGAGTGAGTGAGTGATTTTGGTCAGCGCTTAACATCGCGGTCTTCAGCGCTGGTGAGGAGTGACATGAGGTGAGGATGGAGCGGCGCCGGAATGAAAGGACTGGGGAAACGGGAAATCCCCAAGAAAACCCGCCGACCTACGGCATCGTCCGGCACGATTCCCACATGCGAAGATACAGGGACCGACCCCGCCGGGAATCGAACTCTGATCGCCTAGGTGATAGGCGAATGGCCTGACCATTCGGCCACCGCGGCCCCCATTGTACGTTAGAATTTATAAATATAAAATATTAGTAGAATACTTTCTACATTTTGAGGATTTTATTATCTTTTGCAAATGTTAATTCGGTTTATAGTGGGTTAAAAAATGGGGGGGGGGGAGGTTACGCTTGCCTGTTGCCTGTACTTTAAATATTGGTGACCTTATTTTATTGTATATTGACTTCGTATGGTAAAATTTGTATATTATTATATGACCCATAAAATTAATACAGGCGAGAGAGGCCGGTAGAAAATAATAATAAAAAAAAAATAATAATACCAGCCCTTCTGCACTTTTGCTTAGAAACCAGATCCATAAAAACAAAAACTTAAAACATAGAAAGTCTTGCGTGGTGATAATAAACTATTTTTTTTTCATGAAATACATCACACAAAACCACTCGTATAAATTGGTAACCTTTATTTACCGTAGCAACTAAAGTTTCGGAAGGCCGGGTGCATTGCACTGACTATACTCTATAAGTTTAGTTATAGTTTTAATATCACACTAAACAAAGCAAGTTCTGAAAGTCTGATCTCTGGTAAAAGTTCTTCCTTAAATGAGCGCTTAAAATTACTTATGCCCCGTTGCACCATTCGAGTTCAAATTCACGAACTGGGTTCATTTGGGTGACATCTAAGATCAGGGAATATAAAGTGTTACACGAACATTTTTCACTTAGTAAACCGAGATCGTTTCTGCCCAATATCGGTGGTTCAAAACAAATTATCTTGGTTAATTTCACACAGCAAGGGTGGTCTGTTATGTAGACGAATTGTCGTAATGTTATGACAAGTGTTTTTCTGTAATAAATGTTATTAATAAAAACGTTTAATTTGGCATGGTTTGTAGGTTTATTTGAAATGTTATGGTAATAGAAGTTGACCTGTATGAAATTGAATTATATTTTAACTATCTTACTTGTTATCTTAGAAGTTACTGGTTGATTTCAGTGTCATATCATAAGTAGTTTTATTCTCTACTACATCAATATATTCCTAAATAAAATCTAATATCAGCTCCTTTTAATGTTCTGTCGTATTCAGTATACGCGAATCGTTAATTATTCTTGACAGCGAACACAAATACAGTACAAGAATTAAAACAGCGCTTCTAATTGTTTTTGCATAAATTTTGATTGACAATGACTACATTGCATTGTCAATATTCTGAGATTTATGTTAAAACATCGAAAAACATAACATTCCTCACCAAATTCATGATGTCGTACACAGTAGCCGATGATATTTCGCGTACCAGATTAGCTCGTGATACTAGAAGTAATGCTCTCGAGATAATGAAGTCCAAGATACACTCTAAAAATGTTTGTAAAATTTACAAGGAATGCTTTGTACTTTTACAAATCCTTGTAAAAGTACAAAGATATTCTTTGTAAAATCATTAGATCATTAAGTTACAAGGGTAAACTTTGTAATACTACAAAGGAATTCTTTGTACCTATACCGACATATACTGCACTGTAAATTATTTTGTAAAATATGACAAGACACTTCTTCGTAGTTGTACAAACTTTTGTAAATGTGGGAATATTGTCCTTGTAAAATTATTAATTTACAATGTTAAAAGGATTTTGTTTACAAAAAAAACGTTAGAAAAAATGTGTAGCTTACAAAAATCGTAAGTTCGCTGGAAATTACTTATGTAAAGATCGCAACCTCTGAAAAGTATTTTTCTGCAATAAAGTGAATGTTTATATTAATTGCGTGCTTTAAAAGAAAGAATTATTACTGAACTGTACATTGAATGTATATAGATAAATAAATACCAAGCGGTGCTGAAGTCAGGGTGGTCTAAGGGTAAGATGCGTGGAAGGTATGTGTGGAGAGAGTGGTTCAAAACTTACCACTTCCCTATATATATGTGTTTTTTTAAAATAATTTAATGTATATGTCCGTTATTCAAAAGTTATTCGATAAATAAGTTCAGTGTTATTTATGAAGTACAATTAACATTAAAATGTATTTTGTCCTTATTGAAAGTACAGCTACAAGGCTAGTCCTTATAATTTTACAAACATATAGACCTACTTTGTATTTTATTACAAGGACAACCTCTGTAGTTTTACAAGAAATATCTTTGGCAACTGGGTTTCCAAGGATTTTCTTTGTAAAAGTACAAATCTTTTTTTCAGTGTATGAATCTACTTGCAGCTGGTATGCTTGAACCAGGTTATGACGTGGGTTCGTGCGCGAACTCGGTTATTATGAACCAAGATTTTGAGGGATTTAAGTGGCCAAATGGTCAGATCACTCGCCTCTCACAAAGGCGATTCCCTGCCGGGTTGGTCGCCGGATTTTCGCATATGAGAATCGTGCTCGATTCCCTGCGGGGTTAGTCCCCGGATTTTCGCATATGGGAATCGTGCCGGACGATGCCGTAGGTCGACGGGTTTTCTCGGGGATCTCCCATTTCCCTCGCCCTTTCATTCCGGTGCTTCTACATAGGTACTCACCTCGTGTAACCTCTCACTAACGCTAAAGACCTAGTTGTTAAGTGCTAACCAAAATCTCTCACTCATCAAGATTTTGGAATCGTTGTGGCTACCGGGCATTTGTCTCTGTAACTGTATTTAGATAAACTAGCTCACTGACAAGTACACGCATATTTAAATCGGCGGAAATTTAAGAACAGTCGCTAAACACATAAACATCGTGTGTAATATTGGGATAGCTGCTAACTCGCGTTTATCATTTGATTTGTGTTATTAATCTGTACAGTAAAGCAAAGTGTTGGCACACGAAACTTGAATACAAATAAGTTAAAATGAACTTCATTTTGTCTCTTAAGGAGGAACATTAATTGCCATCTTCGATAAATGTAATTATTACTTCAGAACTCTTTAAAAGACATTGAATATGGCTTGGTTGAAAACATAAACACAAATTCATGTCATTAATCCGGGTTGATGTATTGAAAGGAATCAATTTAGTAAAAATAGTTGTACTTTCATCAATTCGCGAGCCAAGTAATTGAATTGATTCCATTAATGTCAAGTTTGAACAGTCAATCAAGACGTCGTAGAGTAATTAATCGGAAACAAGTTATTGTAAGGTCACATTACCCTTAAATGGAGATTAATGTTCCACCGTCACCACCGCATATAAACTAGTCGCAAGGCCGTAGGTAGGATTTGTGGTTGTGGAAGGGGAGGTGTCCCGAACCTGCGGATATATTAAGTGAAACCTAACCCCTCCAATAAAGCGAACAATCCTGGGGTTCTTTCCTCAAAGGAACATTTGTACTTCAGGTGGAAAATGAAGGGGGAGTGTTAGTCAGTTTTATTGCATTTTCAGGTTTTGAGCTATAACGTATATATTTTTTTAATTGTATTATCAAATTTTTTCGGCAAACCATAGGATATATTCTAGGCAAACTACTTGACATAAGTAACAATGGAATATGTCATTAATTTGTCATGCAGAATCATTTCAAGATAATTATAGGTTAACTTTCAAGAATTCTCTTTCAATGACACTGCATGAAAAATTAATGAAAGATTACGCAATTATTTATGTCAAGCAGTTAACCAAGAATATATCATATGCTTTGTCGAAGAGGAAATTTGGATTATACAATACGAATAATTTGAATATATGTTATGGCTCAAAAAACTCAAGATACAATAAAATTGTCTAAACTCCCTCATAAGCAGTTTTCGTAAGGAAAGGGGTTATGGACTGGTCCCACGAACCATTTCTCCTCCTCCACCCCCGATTATGTCCTGAGTCACCGGAAACGTTAAATTTTTACGTGTTGAAGAAGGATAAAAAAACTAACACAAAAGTAGGTATTTAGGAGGGCTCATATGGTATAATATCAAACAAACTACAGAAACAAATCAGACAGCTATAGAAACCTAAGCATTCACAAAGTGTGTAAATTAACGCTACATCACATGCACAAGGTTTTCCTACCATGCCCCGAGAGACAACAGTTAGCAAATTTATTCGTGAGGTTTGGAGAATTTTTATGCCGGCGTAAAGGTTTCGCGGAGATGGTGACGTGAACTTTGTTCCCGGGGAGAAATTGAGGCAAAGTTTTCCAACCCCGTTCGATGTGTTGGAAGCTCCGGAGAGGGTGTGAGCGGAGAGGGGAAAGAGAAAGACGCACAGGGAAACTATTTGTTGTGGATGTTGGTAGGACTGGGGACGCGGCGTCATACCCTCGAGGGCCCATCCCCAAGGGGAATCACAGCAGCCTTCGGCGGGCTATGCGGCCGCTCTATCAGCTACAAATCTGATTGCCACGGCCCGAAACATGGAGTGAATATTATTCGGATTCTGCCGCCTTTATCCCCCATTGCCTTTTTTTGTTTGTCTCTCCTGCGGCTTTGCCTCCACTCCTCTGATCCGCGTCTGTGTTCTCTCATCTCGATGCTTTTAAAGTCGCCCCGGGATACCGTAGGCCCGTGTTTCGCAACGACGAGTAATATCTTGTATCTGATAACCCCGAACACGGACGTGAAAAACGCCATAAAGTACGTCGCCGGTAGATTTTATTTTCACGAGGCTTTTGTTTCTACAAAAAAAATATTCGGCCTTAGACACCTATTTTCGACATCACTGGAGAAACATGTGCAGTGGAGGAACCCAAGTAAACAGGATTTTTAACGAATACAAAAATGGTGAAACAGTGTGAACTATGACTAGGCTTTACGAATATTTGGAATAGATAATCACAAACTTAATGTTGTTTATATATTACATAAAAAGTACCTTGCAAACAGACGAGTAAGACTCATTCACTGAACAAATGAAATATACTATATTGTGTACAAATTTGAATTGTTGATCATTATTTCGGTTCATAAATAAAAGTGGATACAGGTAACACATCTGCTGAGCTGTTAAATTTTTGATTTCCGTAAGCCAATGCACACATCTGAACTTTTGTGTGTTATTCTTTGAAACGTTTATTTCAAATATAATAAGACTATTAAATATGAACAGAATTATGCGCAGTTGAAGTAGACATGTAGTATAATCTATAGCCTGTCCACGAAAAAGTAAGCACTGCTGAAATTTTATTTTAAGTAATTTTGCATTCATTTTTACTATTTTTAATATGAAGACATTCATGTAACTGAAAACCAGTGTAAGTGTTTCACTCTCTCAATATTTGACATGTTCGGCTCCAATTATATAGCGTTTTTGGTTATTATAAGTGCTGCGGAGTGCTCGTTTTAAAGTGAACAGCCTATAATGGGTTCAAATTTTGATAGCATGCAACAAAGGTACAAGTAGTGATGAAGTAAATTTTTTTAAGTTTTATGTAATTTATGAACTATCGTTATGTGTACATATGCTTCATGAACTCTTAACTGCATAAATATTTCCCTTTGTTTCAGTAACTGAAGCATTTTTTAAGGAAATAATAAATACTGACGAACCTTTATATACATATGAACTAAATTTCACAACACTGACTCAGTATTACGTTTGTTTATAGAACTGTGAATACCGCGTCGGCAGTTGTACAATAGTTCCCCTCTCTTGCTCGAACCCGTCACTTAGAGTTGTCCCAAGTAGCACAACTACTATTAGAACCAATAGAGACAAAGACGGAGAGAGCACTGTCTGACGTCCTGACCTTAGGGTGGCGGTTCACCCACAATTTTAAGAGTTAGAAAATTTTTATATTTGTACGTGATGTGGTTTATTTTGTAGACGTACGTTGTAACTGTTTTTTACCGCAATGAAATTGTTTTTGCTTTCATGGTTTTTTGTGTGATAGGCATACCACAGTTCATATTTTCGTAAAACATGTTTTATGCTACACAGGGAACTCAACTGTTTACTTGCCGAAATGAAATAATTCCACTAACAAATAGCGTCATAGGCTACACTACGATGTGAATGAAAATAAAATTCAGTTTACTTGTATTTTTTTAGAAAACGTCAGATAATTGGCAAATTTTTATTTCAAAATCATAGTAATAACGTTTTGGAAGTTCCAGTTTAGTGGTAAACAGTTCGAGTTCGGTTTGAACAAAAAACACAGATTCGCACACACCTATTAAATAGGCATACATGATATAAGTACATGTATTTATATATCCATACTATGTATAAACTTATTTATACAGAGCGGCGTGCAGAGCTTCGGGCGACACAAGGTAATTCATAAACTTCTTAGCGTACGTTAGTGATGTCTTATTAGAAGTAGCATCCAAAGAACATTACATGTGCGTACACCCATTTCACGTTCTAAGCGTGTCTCTACAGCTTATTTTCTCTGGTGAAAATGGTGAAAATGGGTGTTGTTGCCGTAATTTTTAGGAACAAAAATCTTGGCGCAGAATCCTTTTAAAGGTAGAGGCGTGTATATTAGACATTTTTCTTTAATAGTACATTATAAAATGATAAGGTCACTACTGAAAGTCTGGTAGAGACGAGTTCAGTGAATTCCGCGTAGAGGCTAGTATGACACGCTATTAGCGTACGATGTCGCCCTAATGCTCTCGCACTTCCAGGCGTTGAACGCACAAAATACGTCCACCCAGACGGTCACATTAAGGGCGCCGCCTACCTGCGTGTTAGAGACTCAGAAGTGACGGAGATAGAAGGGCGACCTTGAAGAGCTCACCAAATGCCGCATCGCCTCAACGAGCCAAGCGCTGAACTAGCGTGCGAGGTTCCCGCCGAATGTTTTTAACCCCCAATGCAAAAAGAGGAGTGTTATAAGTTTGACGTGTCTGTCTGTGTATCTGTGGCATCGTAACTCCTTAAGAGTGCGTGGTAGATAAATAAACGCTGATAACATCAATTGATTTCTACGCTTTTTTCGAAGCCAATATGGATAAAATAATCAATGACAATCCTAGATAATGGTATCTGCCAACTTTATACGTAAATATTTATCCACGATTACTAATTCGTTAGGCGTGGTCTCTTGCGCCGCAGTTAAATGCAAGAGGTTCCGGCGTCAGAGATTTTGCCTCAGAAGTTCGTAACACTGGAAACAATTTTGTTTAAAACGTTGGCTAAAACTATTGTCTAGGATTGCTATTGTTTAATTTTCGCAAATTGTCTTCAGGAAACCTACAGTTGTAGATTAATGCATTTAGCGTTGAATTATGTGCCACGTCCTCTTAAAGAATGAACCAATTTTTTTTTTTTTTTTTTTTTTTAAGTTGACTTGATCGAGAGTGTTTTTAGGTATAATTCAAGGGAATCTGTAGAGCCGTTTGAAGATCATCAGCTCTTTTCTAGTTGTTGAAGGGCTGTGACCTTCTACTGGTCTGATCGATTCGAAATTTAGTATCCTGTAGCCTAATCTGGAATTTGCAAGATACCCAAATCCTCACCAACTTTGATGTTGATCAGGATTTGATGATGGAACAGGAAAGAGTATTGAGGATACATTGTTGAGGGATTATGGGTTACATTTAAGTAGGTTTTTTAAATTGGTAATTTAAGTTTTAATTGTAATTAATGAGCATGGTGTCTTAACAATGAGATTTCGACCTTGTCCGAAGTGTTTTTTTCGTACATTGGCACAATGGGTTACATGTAGAATAGTTTAGAGGAAATAAATGCATCTACGAACTCACTGCGACGCGTTTTAAGTGCGTGCTAGGTGGCGCCCTCAACAAGACCGTAGTTTCACGAACTTACCGCGCGATCGAGGCGCTAACTTTCCTCGGCAGCGGACACGAGCAAGGGGCGGTGGAGAGGGTGGGTTGTGAGGGTGGCGAATATAGAGTGGGAGGGGGGGGAGATGAAGCTAGGACGAGGTTATCCCTCTCCCCATCTTCCTCACCCTTACAAAATGGAGGCGGTGGAAATGATATTTGCGTTGTCATGGCAACTACCTTTTTCCTCTCTCGACGTCTCGCGAATGGACATTATTCGACGACCTTCCTCCCCTATTTTCAACCCCCTACCCCACACATTTTTTTTTGCAGTTAAATGGGAAACGCGACGGAATCTCTCACACAACCATCTCGCGCGAGGGTGACGGGCGTATGGGTCGAAGGGGGTGGAAGGAGAATCGACGGAAACATTTTGACAGTTTGAAATAGGCATGCGAGGGTGAAAGGGGAAGGGAGAGAGAGGGGACAGCTCAGTGCGCTGGGAGAAAGGCAATCACACTGGCACCTCGTAGCGGGGCGCCGGGCTCGTATTAAACTTACATTACTAGATATCTGCGGTGAGCGGAGCTTGGGGCAAGACAGGGCCAAGTCGCCTTATAGATCTGCAGGCTCAATGCCAGTGGACACTGCTGGCTTCGGATATTAATTTGTATAGTTTGTGCTTGCAGTTGTTAAGGGCGTCGACTACCACACGCTTAAACTGTGTTACAGTGTGTTCGTATACAGGTTTTTTTAATTTTAAAATTTTTATGTCTTTATTAATTTTTTAGCGAAACTATGCACGAAAAAAAAAAAAAACAACTATTCGCACAATATCGGAATGTCATTGTTAAAACACCATGTTAATTTCAAACACGGCTTCTAAGCCCTCAATAATAATAACAATAATAATAATGTAAAAATGTACTGTTTTTCTTTCAAATGTACCATCCCTACGTATGTGAAACTCAGATTGAGACGTGCATTGAACTTTGCTACAGACATTCCATCAATAAAATAATATGGTCACCGCTTAATGTTCCGTAGTATAAACAGTTCGGCGGGAAGCTTGCACGCTAGTTCAGAGCTCGGCTTGGTGAGGCTATGAGCATATGATGCGCGCTTCAAGGTCGCCCTTACAGCTTCGTAACTTTTGAGCTTCTAGCGCGTGGCTAGGCGGCACCCTTAAATAGTATATTTAACTGGAGAATCTGTACTGGAGAAAAACAATTTAATAACACTTGTTTGGCTTCATAGGTAACTGATAATCGCATGGAGAAATAAATTAATACACTTTTTTCTAGACTCATGGAACCTGGTCACTTGATGATAGATCCAAGATTTACACCAACAAGTCTGTCTTAAAAATGTCTACTTATGAATGTTATTAGCATAGAATGTTTTCTGTTTACCTCAAATTTATATCGCAAAGAAAACTTAGGTTGTGTACTTTTTACTGTTCATATTCCAGTAGTGAGAGTAATATAGATATATGGGAAAGAAGGATTATAGTTTTGACCATCTTAGAAAATGAAATGTATATTGCAAATGAAGTTCCTCATACTGCAAATTCGAAACAAGTTAGGTTTATTACCATTAAATAAAATTTACTACTTATACGATGTTTTTCAATTATGTTAGAAATAAAATAGCTAAGATCTCTCACTTAATGGATGCACACATAGTTCAACATAATTTAAATATTTCCTGGAATCTGAAGTTCTTGTAGTTACGAAAAAAAATTGTAGCTTATGAAGTTAATAGTTTGTCCGGCTAGCAAACTTAGTCGCAGAGGCATAAGAGAACTTTCTCCCAAACATCTGGGTACGGCAGTAACAAGAGTTCCATTTTAAATTGGCCTGAACATCAAAATTATTATAGTCAATTTCGATCATTTCCTGGTTACTCAAAATTTCAGACATGTTAACACCAATACAATTATACTGTTCACAAAAGAAAGGCAAAGGCACTTAGAGCAAATAGGCTGGTACAAAGTCAATTTAAATGGTTCATCTTACAGTTCGTTCCAAGGCTGTCTCGATGCTCACTAATAATCTAATAATAACAAATCTGATGAAAAATCCAACTAATGCCTCTTCTTAATATGGCTTAAAAATACTGCTTTTACGCTGGCCTAAAGCACTCTCCCTGTAGTGCCCTAACAGTTACGATGGCGGCAGATATAAAAATCCAGACATAGTAGGATCTGCCTTGGTACCTACAAGTTCAAAAGTTCAGGGAGCAAGAAGGAAAAAATTGCTAAAGTACTAGCTTTAAACAATGCCTCTCAGGCTCAGAGACATAAACTTACTTAAGCAAGGAGGAAATAATCCTCTCCTATGACCATACATGAACTAGAATTCAATAAATGCCATGACTAATACAATTAAAATGTAGGCCTACATAAAATATTGTGAGAGATTTCCTATCATATAAAATTCAAATTTAAAATAAAATAAAATTATTATTTCAATCAGGTTGGGGTTAAAATGAATTAATATGAAAATACATATCTTAATTAGTATCAATTAATGTTCATTTACACAAATATTACCTTGAAGTGTCTATTGAAATAATAAAATAAATAATTAACATAAAATATACTGTAATACTATTACAAGGTCATCTGTCAAATAACTTCAGAAGTATATCTGCTTCTGTTAGCTGGTCATGCCCATAATAAAGTATCTAATCTTATCTAATAGTACCTATGTAATAGTATATAAGTATAGTATCTAAGTATTCATTTATAAAACTAGTGCTTGCGCGTATACCCGTGTCACGGCAATTATTATTATTTTTTTTTTCAGAAAAAACAAAATAATAAACTATTGCGAAGATGTCATTTTTAGAGCTTCGGCATAAATTTCCCGTAAGGAAACGGGGGGAAATGCATGCTAGCACCTGCAGCTCACTGTTGGATCATTCGGCTTCATTCACGTGTAATAATACCTAATACCATATAATTGCAGATATAATATGCATAATATTGCGGACTACAACGAGCGAGATAGCTCTAGGGTCGACTCTTACTTACACATTTGTTTCCTTATCGCTAGAGATGATTGTATATCGCGAAAATGTTTTGTGCCAACATACTCTTGAAAACGGTGTAGTTTCTTTCAATATATACGATTCGGAGATATAATTCTGACACAACGTAGCTGTCTGCAGCCCAATAACAGGCATCAAATGTTACAATATCGGGATTCTTATTGGCTCTGTCAAATAGGGTAACAGTTCCAAGCACAAACTAAACTGGATTTATTACGCCACTGCGTATGTCCAAACTAATAAATCCAGTAATGCACTCCCATTGCACAGTTCTTTCAAAGATCATACAACCTAAAGCAAGTAATCTTCTGGTAAGCTAAACGTGTGCTGAAAATCAGCAAACAGCCACGTTTTCCCGCGATAAACCATCATCTCTACGTATCGCCGAAGCACAAGTCTCTCAATTTGAGTCTATCTTCCCCTCGACGACTCCTCGTAACTTGGCCGGTGTTTTACATCTCTCATGAAACGAATGAATCACGGGAGTGCGTGTCCTTCGGTAAGGAGTTAATAGACGGGCCTACCTTTAGAGGAACTGCGCGTTAGGCACTGAGAAGTGACGGAGCTATAAGGACGACTTGGAAGTGTTCATCAAATATCGCATTGTCACAAAGAGCCACGCTCTGAACTAGCGCGCAAGATTCCCGCCGATCCATTTTTACTGTGAAGCTTTATGCGGTATATAAGTTTATTGGTGAAATATCTATTCGAATTTCGCCTATAGCTATTAGAACTTACGTTTTGAAGTACGGCAGTCGGTATAGGCCGGTTTTAGGTATGTTGGAAGGCTTCGAAAATGTGTCTTTGGCATTCCGCAATTTTCCGAAGAGTATTTCCTTTACGTATATTGGCACAATGGGTACACGTGGAATAGTTTCTTTAAAAATTGTATTCCCCCGCACATTTTGAAGCGCGCGGTAGCTGGTGATCTGAACGCAAAACGAGCGAATTTCGTCTTGCATAGTCCCTCTCTGAGTCATTGTTCTCCGTGGCTGTCGGACTGAAGGAAGTCACGGCATTGTGATGGCAAGAACTTCATTACTTTATATTTAAACACAATACTGGGCAACTTGTATACGACCACACTAATGGATTTCTCCTCGTTGAATTTTTTTATTTCATCGTATTATTTTTGCGTCGGCCTAGTTTTTTTTTTTTTTTTTTTTTTTTAATTGAACCATAGTAAAACGTTGCAACTTATAAAAGAAGTTTCAGAATTGCATGCCAATGCTTTGCGTGAAAAGTCCTCACATTCAGAGGAACCAAGAATGTTATGTGAACATAGGTCCGAAAATGCAGTGTTTCTGCTCAGCTCACAGTAAAAGTCGTTCAGCCCATAGCGCGCGGCCTGGATGCTGCACGGGACAATGCGTACTGTCCAATTAAATACGTCTCGTCCGGTAAGTAGCTGCCAATAATAGCTGCGATGGCAGTGAAAAATTGGTATGCAATTTCGCAGAATTCCGTACACAGAAAATTGATATTACATGCTGTTATGAATGTCTGCTTAATGTCACTCTTTAATATCACTCGAAGGAATGTTTGTTTAGTTTTGAATATGTGATAACAGAACATTTACCTCGTTAGTACCAATTAAAAAACTATTACATTAAATATATACCTTGTTTCATTTATTTACATGTTTTTAAAATGAATGTTCTAACATTTTGTCAGTTCATATTACAGTAAGTTATGAACACAACTAAATTCTGATCCAGAAAAACTGTCATGTCAAAACTGCATAACATATAAATATTTATAAACTATGAAAAAATTAGTCTGTATTTGGTGCAAAATACTACAAATCACATATTCCGTGCGAATGTATGTGTCAATACTATACATCTGTCGATAACGGGTTAGTTTTGTGTCTCTGATGACTCTTCATGAAAAGTACCTATAGAAATATGCTATGTATAGACACACTGGGAAATTGCGGTAAAAGTTGAATGTTTGCTAGGCTCCAACGTGTTATGTGTAATACTAACGATTTTGTATCGATATTGGCTATAATTAATTTTAAGTAATGTTTCTATCTTCAACGGTCCCAGTTAGAACTGTACAACTTTTTAACACAGAACTTCTGTAATTTGCCTCAAAACTATTCACACTGTCACAAATTGCTCTGTCTAATAACAGTACGACAAAGAAACTACAGATTATTGAAGATTGTGTTGACTTAAATTTTTTCGCGATTTTCCAGTGTCCCGAGCTATGATACACAACTCCTGAATCTGGAAACAGAGTGTAGCAGAGATATTTTCGTCAGCGCGTAAGATTGGGTGGTACACAAACTAACGCTTGCGAGAAATTAAATGTTAAAATATAATAATATCTTTGTGGGTAATTATTTTGCTAGCTTGACCGTGGAAACTACGAATTCCTGCTTGTTACATTGAACGCGGAACTTTTTCTTGCATCTTTTTGACGTTATTTGGTTAAACTTCCAGTACAAAACAGACATCCCAACATATTAATTATTTAGATTTTTTTCCTAACAATACGATTTATAAGTCGCTAACTATAAGATTGCAGACGAATAAAAAAACACAATATTAAGAAAAGTAAATCATGTGGGGGGTAAGGGAAGTTTGATTTACGTCTCGTCGACAGCGAGGTGGTTAGAGACGGTTAGACACGTCTTGACGCAAGGACAGGAACTAGGAGAGATTTTCTCCGTGCTGGCATTTCCAGCATTATCCTGGAGCGTTTTCGGTAAATAATAATATAAAACAGAAATCACGATAGCAGGAGTAGGGAATTAGACATTTGTCTTCCCGAAATTGAGTCCAACGTGGTTCGGTTATGTGTGGGAAAAGACTGGGGGTTCTCCGGAGCAACAGCTAGTGAACATGTAGTTGTGACTCGAGTTAGCACTTAAACAAAGAATAGTTGTGTCATGTCCCTAACCTACATGTCAATGGCTCTGCGACAATTTACAGTAATTTGTGGAGGCCCTCCTTCGTGTTGAAGGCCACGTGCTCTTATTTCTGCTGTTTTTAAATAGACAGTTATAGCTTAATGTTACATCAACTACGAGGTTGTCTGAGACGGAATGAGCGGCTGTAACGAACACGATGTTTGGAAGAAATTGACGATGGCCTTTACCAAGGAACAGGCTCAACGTACACCTGGTGAGATCCTGGATAAAACTATATTAGAGTAAGCTGAACAAGGAAAAGAACCTGGTTCCTTCGGAATGCGAGTCTATAGCATTTTAAGACTGAGTAATCACGGTATGATTTTGAACGATCAGCACAAATTGAGAATAAACGCCGTGAAACAATTTTTAAAATACACAGATTAAAATAAAGAAGGTAATTGTTCAGGCGATCAAGCAAAACCAAAATCATATGTTCTACATTTTAGTGTTATGTAAATACATTAGTTTTAGCTGTGTGAACCTACTTAGACTCCCACCAAGGCGGTCCGGGTTCGATTCCCAGCGGGGTCGGTCCCCAGATTTTCGCACGTCGGAATCACGCCCTACGATGCAGCTGGTCGGCGGGTTTTCTCGGGGATCTCCCGTTTACCCCGCCCTTTCATTCCGGCGCTGCTCCATACATTATGTCACTCCTCACTAGTGCATAAGACGTAGTTGTTAGTTGCTGACCAATGTCTATTCACTCATTCACCAACTTAGACATCTCTTGTACCTTTGACCATTGTTTCAGCCTGGAGAGAACGACGCAGATGCGAGAAAGGCAGCTCTTGCACGGAGGCAGTGACGAAGCCTCGGTTTGACGTGGTGGCCAAAGGCCCATTATTAGAATTATAAAATACAGCGTCGGAGGAATACTGGCTCGCCTCTCACTCTCTCTTGCTTGGTCGCGCGCGCAATTGGATCACGCCCGTAATAGGAGCGTCAAACAAATGCGCTGGGGAGGGATGAAATATTCAAATCCGAAAATAATATAAAATGTGACTGGAATTCGAAGAGGAGGGTAAGTCGCGGTCGCAGATGAGCATCGCGGGTACACACCTACACGAAAGTTAGTCAACTCTTGATCAGTGACACGGGCAACGACGCACTGCGGACTGCAGGAAAGTTGACGGCGAAGTTATTCTCCGATTACATGTATTTTTTTACTTTCATTTTATAAAGAAAAAAAGCTAACGTAATACAATAATTAGTCGCAGCTTTCGTAACGATTTTATGTAGGAAGTTCATAATTTGTCACTTTTGTAAGGCATGTTTCATGGTAGTAAAATAACTTTTTTTTATTTTCTCCCTTAAATGTCAGCTCTTTTGAAGCCTGAACTGTCAAAATAAATAATTGAATAATATGTTTTATTGTGTTTCTTCAGCCTTAAACTAATAAAATTGCAGGGCTTCAAAATCAGAAATAAAAAGATTTTAAAGTAATAGGAAATATTTCAATCAGTTGAGCGATACGTTTACCTTACACATATACATAACCTACATTAAAACACAGTTGCAGACTGTAGTCACATGTTGCTAATACTGGCACAACGAATTCCGGAGTAAGATGTAGGATACGACGCTGTCGTCATAACCTTCGACATTCTTGAATGACTTGGCACGGACTTTAAGTAGACTTTTTTTATTTAAATAATTAAAAAACTTAATTTAAACAATTTAAAACCACAAACAGTAAAAATATCCCATAAGCTCAAATGGCCGTCATGCTTACTATGTACATCGACTATCTTGATTTAATTTGTCTACAGTACCGTATGTGACTACAGGCTGCCATAGAATTATGATATTCTTTTTTTCACAGACGTAGTTAAATTGAAGTAAAGTTTTAAGTGTAGACTGCCATATTATAGGATTTCAATTATTTTTCATGTATTTATTTTGTTTTAACGTGAAGGGTATAATTTTAAATTCATTCAACTGTTTTTTATAACTGTCATAATGAAGCTTTGCCTACTCGGAGGCTCGGCGGTTGAAGAACAGGTCTGGACACTCGCCTGGAAACTTGACCCCCTTGTTGATTGGCTGCAGTTCACCAAGTTACCGAGAATGCTATATATTTTTGGCGCTGTAATACGGGTGGTCGGGCCCAAACTCCGTCCACTTCCCTCCCACTAAGATAAACAATTTATCAAAACGTATTGTTTTTATCAATTTATGAAATACTTCCTTCGCTCACAATTTTAAACCATGGTTCCAGAAATCTTTATTTACTTTATAATGTTAACAATGGAAAAAAGTGGGCGGAGTTTAAGTCCGACCGCCCGGATTACAGCGTCAAAAAGTACAACATTCTCGGTAACTTGACGAACTACAGCCAAACAACAAGGGGGTCAAGCAAAACACATTGGTAGATAGGCGAGTGTCCAGACCACGGCCATAGAGGAGCAGGTCTGGACACTTGGAGTTGAAAATTGACACTCATGTGACTGATTGGCGCCACTGGCACTCTGGGGTTGTTTTAACATTGCGTAAATGGGACTACAAGGAGCTGCTATGAGAACTGCTATAGTAAGATCCTATATTGCAATGTTAAAACAACACTTCATTGCTAGTGGCGCTTTCAGTCATAACGGGGCCAACTCAATAGCATTGGTAGATAGGCGAGTGTCCAGACCTGTATTTCTACGACCGTGCTCAGAGGAGGCCAGATTAGAGGTATTCATTTGTTTGCAAATGGAAGCATTTTTAAAATCCTTTTTACACACAATCAGATATATTTTAGTAATTCATTTGTTACTACATAAAATCTACTATGTCAGAATTCGCACACGTGTAAGTAGTCATGTTTAAGTAATGCGATTGTTTTTACGTTATGGCCTCCATATTTTATCTTTATGTTACATGAAATGATGTTTAGTAAATGTTAAGAATATTATCGAATGAAGAGGTCGCTATTGAGATCAGTGTGAGATTGCTTCGGTTCAGAAGGTAATTTCGCTACTTTAGTCTCCTCACTCTACAAATTTCTGTTTTATTTATCGAATGAAGAGATATTGGTCAGCACTCTCCATCGCTGGTGATGGATGACACAATGTTTAGAGCAGCGCTGGAATAAAGGGGCGGGGTAAACGGGAGATCCCGAGAAAACCCGTACGCCAGTGACATTGGTGAGAGGTGAGTGCTCTGACCAATCGGCCACCGCGGCCACTTCTGTGTGGAAGATGCGCATTTTTACTTTATAGTAGTTTGAAAACGAGAACTTTGATGTGAAATACTGGATCTACAATATCGTTATTTTTGAAGAGTCAAATTGATCGTTGCATTTATTTCTTAACCAATACCACTGCAATAAAAAACAACATTAAACCATCTAGCTATCATATTTAAACACGTAACGAGTTAAACACTAGATTTTTTTTGTAACAAGATTTTCAGATTTTTGGAGGTTAAACAAATCATGCAATAAAACAGGACGATAAAAGTAAAGAAATTCGTAATTTTTACAGCATTCGTAAAACCAAACAAGTATGAAAGACAGTTGCTTTTATTGTGTGCAGAGCTCCTGAGGTTTAAAATGACTAAACGGTAATATATTTAGGGAAATAGGACTTAGGGTTCATGAATGTTTATTTGATACTCTTATGATATTTTCATACAACGTATTATGTTGCAAAAGGTACAAAAGAATGGGGTGTGTTGAGGACGATAAAACAAGCAAATAATACTAATAAACATAGTTCCGGAAAATGAAGTTTTTTCCGTTACGATGTATGGACATGTTCAAACATGGCCATGTTTTCGAAAGTGAACGGGCAACGATGCGAAGATGTGCTGAAGCCTGCCTTCAGATGAACAGCGTCCATTTCGAACACTTGTAATGTCTTCGTCCACATGTGCAGAATTTTGACATTTTGATCCTCGGGAACAGTGGTATATTATAGCGTTCCTGTCGTAACATGTAATGTGTCACATTGGGAAAACCATTGGTTTATTGGCATTATTAGCTTGTTTCATCGTCCTCGACACACCCTTTTCTTTTTGGGATGTAAATCGCGGTAAAGCTCACGGGTACAAGTAACCAGACCTATATGAAGAATAATTAGTATATGAACCACGCCTCTGTCAATAAAATGGGCGTAATACCACCGTGAAAGTTGTGTTAATGAACATGTTAAGTGACGATAATTCAACAATCACTACAAATGGACCTCTGACCTTCCGGATTCAATTCGGATGCATGACGACACCTATGCAGAAAATGAAGTGTGAACACCTTCACATCCCATGCGATGGAAACATGGGGTCGCCTCTGTGGTTATGCATGTATTTCTGTACATGTACGCCTGTAGCAGCCCATCCTAGTGAATAACATAATGACTGACATAAGGGACAAATAGGTGCACTTGTCCGAACACGCTCAAACAAACCGTTTCTGAGATACAGGCACTCTAAAGTAGGAGCATTATGTCAATGCCGACAGGTAGGCAACCCGTGTAGCGCGTGCATGGTGATATGCTGCAAAGGCGCTACTGCAGATGGTTTTTAATGGATCCCACCTTAAGCTCGCTCACCTCGTCGGCGTGAGTCATTCGTTTTCGTGCGGTGCAGGCCATGGTTGTGCATCATGTGTGTGCCTGTGTTGGGATAGATGGAGGACAATTTGAACACGTGCTACTTAGAAACTTACAAGGTGTAACTAAGACTGTTTCGTATAACGTAAATACAAGGATGTAATCACTGTCGTGTTACGTGCTGGTACGTACACATCGTAGCTCCTGTGATTCCAGCAAAATAAAATTATAATTTTTTTTTTGTTTTACTGCATTACACGTACTATTAAAAACGTCCTGCCTGCGCCCCTGTGTACAAGTACCCCCCTCCTTACTTGTTGGCATGTGTGTTGCATACCTCACAATAATAAAGTTGCACATTTATAGTGTTCCTCTGAAGCACGTCTTCGTATACGGGCTACACAGGTTGCCTACCTGTCGGCATTACCACACTGCTCCGACTTTTGAGTGCCTATATCTCATAAACTGTTCGTCTGAGCGTGTTCGGATAGGTACATCTTACTTGTTACTTACGTGATTCCTGTTAGTATTCACTTAGATGGGCTGCTACAGGCGTACATGTACAGAAATACATGCACAATAATAGAGGTATCCTCATGTTTCCATCACATGGGATTGTGTTTACACTTCATTCCTTACATACGTGTCGTCATTCATCTGAGTCGAATTCGGAAGGTCAGCGTTCCATTTATACTGGTTGTTGAACTATCGTAACTTAATACGATCATTAACACAACTTTCACGGTGGTATTACGGCCATTGATAGTGAGAATTAGTGAAAATAAGAATCCCACACGATGCAATGACTGCTCCAAAACTTGTGACGAAGCCCACAAATAACCACGCCCTGCTTATTTGGGTCCAAAGCATCCACCAGAATAAGCATCACAACGGACCATGACATTTGGCACAGAATTAATCCAAAATGCCAGCTATTACAGACACGATAGGATTACTCTTATCATATCCTTCGAACAATACGCACGACGCCATTTGAAAACTTTCAAAACAACTTGCCATAGCTAACAACTAATTACCTTAGAAAAAATAACAAATAATAAGCTGCGCTCAAAACAGCTCTTCAAACTAACAAAAACATTCTACACTTCACAATTTGACAGAAATAAAAACACGGACAGGAAATGGGTGAGGCTTCGGCCAAGGTCTACATTAGGGGGTTATCCTAGTAATCGTCTGGGGCATTTTCGTAAAACCATAGAAATCATAAATCACGTAGCCGTGGCCGTAAATCGAATTTAAATATTTCCAAATGCATGTGCTTGATATTGCGAGAACAATATAGTACACGTAAACGTAAAAAAATTGCAGTAGAAAAATAGTCCGGTGCAGTACTTAGGTTAGTAGTGCATTAACAGTGTTATATAGACCGGATACAATTTAGGTTAAATAACAAATAAGCTTGAGGCACCGACAAACAATTAAGATCCTTAAAGAATATGTGCGAATATCAATAACATTCCTAGGTTTATTCCAAATGTATCTTTAGAAACAGCATCCTTTCAAGGGACCTCCATACCTGCACTTCAAATGGGTTGCAGCGGGTTACGACTATTCTTTTTGCTCACGAAATTATTTAACGGACATTTGATTTATAAATCTACGAAAAGAACACACACTTCAAACTATTTCGCCGTAGTTTTGAGAATTCAGCACATTTATTAAAAACACTATTTTCGGAATCCTCAAAATGGCCGGAAAATGTATTTTTCTAGTCTAACGTATCTGAAAAAAAAAAACACCCGAATTCAAAAACCCAACTATAGAAACAAGCGTTAGACTTTGAACTACGCTGCCCACAAATTAAATAATGTGGTCACCATTTAGAGTTCCATAGGAAGAAGGATAATAGTAAATCACTTCACACCAACTGAGTGGCTTGCGAGGAGAGGTGATAATTACATACGTCGATCAATGGCACTCTTACCGCGACTATCTCACACACATACGAACGCAGCCTACCTAGGGAAGCCCCTTAAGTGATAGCTGAAGCAAATATGTTACCCTAGAGTATTTGGAAGCTTGAAATAGTATGAATCCGAGGATATAGCATCTTTAAACTGTTCCGACGTCCATTTCACTCAGGGTCTTTCTGCATATCGTTTTTCTCTCGATCGGTATCTCACTTCTAAAACTAGCAGTCGGTTTTTTGGCATTATTAATAGATGTTCATCTTCCAGCGTTTTCCTGGAGCCATTTCGGAAAACCTTGTAAAACTTAACTAACATTTGCCCGAGTCGGGAATCGAACCCGGTTCCTTCCGAATGCAAGTCAAACTAGTTATCGCTGCTCTACCTCGCTCGGTAGAAATAAATCCAGGATTCGACGAAAAAAAAATTGCCGGTTAGTTTCATGCTTTCCTCTGACCAATAAAATTCCACGACAATTCCAGGTTTTTCATGACTGTGGCAACCATATCCGTAAAAGCGCAAAAATGTTTCCAGCCTATGGATACGGTGCCATCTGCCATCGCTTCGGTCGGTGGATGCGCTTACTGCTGGGGGGAGATAGCCACTTTGCACCATATCCGAGCAGGCGGCAACCGATGTTACGCTCCATCAGATGCTGGGCAGGGGCTTCGTAATGTTGGACGACCATGAGAGGAGAATGTTGGTGAGGGGTGGGGAGAGGGAGGATATCCCCGTCACACGCAATCTGCATGCAGATGCCCTAGCTAGCGGGCTCCGAGTTTGACGGGCTGGAAAATGGCCGGCGGTGACATCCGGACTAATGCCGTCTGCAGTTGGACGCGCGCGACGCACACACACACACTCTCTCTCGTTCCTTCTCTCGCCCTCTCTTTACCATTTGCATGTACAGGACTGTCCCCGAATCTCTCCCATCCGCGGAGCATAACTGTGGCCTGAGTTGAATTACTGGGGACATTCCCTTCATAGCGTTACGATGCTGTATCGTTACGACCACGCTCATCTACTTACGTTGGTTTGGTGAATAATATTTATTTAATCCCAAAAGGAACAGTCATCTTACAACGGTAACACATACATGATGAGTCGGGAGGAAAGGTACATGCTTTGAGGGGTGATAGTACTGGTATTTCTGAACAAAATGTTTCTAATAAATATATGCCCTTTTCTAAACCTAGTGAAAACAACAAGGAACGGGAAATGTGCAGGTGACGGTAAATCACGACACTGTTATCGTATGTTTTGTTTAATTGTGTACATTTCCTCACAAAACGTGTTCAAACACTCCACCACCAACTTCAATGCATTTTGCTGCTCTGATAGACAGCTGCTGTGTTGCTGATCTGAGCTCATTAGTACATTGCTTTACTTGAACACAAGCATGGTAAATACGAGCGATAA
The DNA here is from genome assembly GCA_003012365.1 of Medauroidea extradentata. Classification (NCBI taxonomy): domain Eukaryota; kingdom Metazoa; phylum Arthropoda; class Insecta; order Phasmatodea; family Phasmatidae; genus Medauroidea; species Medauroidea extradentata. The sequence goes on from PNEQ01092100.1 coordinate 48,681, forward strand.
GTTCCTCTCTAGTGTCCACCCTGCGCGTGTAGACTTCACTTTTAAGCCAACCCCACGCCGTGTTACTCGCAGAATATCCGGTGCTGGGAAAGTGAGGGCTGCGACAAACAATTTGTAAAATAGAGGTGACTTGGGAAGGCCAATTCAGCACTTGTTCCCAGGGTACTGGGAACTAAACGACACCACGGCAAATGAGAAAAATGCTTCAAAGTTACAACCTAAAAAAAAGTAAGCATGCCAAAAAATCGGCGGATTATTAAAAGCGTAAGTAAAAACATATTTTAATCATAATGGTTTGAGTAGTAAATCTAGCATTCACCAGAGTGCCAGGAAGTTGTGCAGTAGAGGTACCACAATGGACAGGAGATTGCTACTCTGGTTCTCATCAGCATAAATTACACCATCTTCAAGAGTAATATTTGAGACTGACAACAGTCTACCTACGAACACCTACGTATAGGAGACGCAGAAGGTGATGTTCGCCATTAGAGGATCAAGAACCAAAACTGAAGGAGTAGTAAAAATACTCTCTTTCCACTCGTTAAGTCCCGGGTTCAATCCCCGGCTCCGGCCATCCTGTTTTCGGTTTTCCAGGATTTCAAAAATCACACCAGGCGAATGCTGGCATGAACTGGCCGACCCCTAGCCTCTTTACTCCGTGTACCCGTACCAAAGCATTGTGTTGCTCGAAAGAATATAAAAGTGAACAGAAGTGTATGTTAATTTGAAATTATTATTTAACTTTCAAACATCTCAAATTACCCTCGATTCGTGTCATTTGGTCTGTAAGTCACTTGTCCTAAAATCTTATAGCGGTTCAACTGTCACTTAGCCTGAATATCACATTAACTATTATTAATTTGTCTAAATGTCACTTGAACTTAACGTCACTTGGCCTAAAAATAATTTGAACTAAAAATAACTTCGCCTAAAATAAACATGGTCTAAAAGTAACTTGGCCCAAAAGTAAGTTTTTCCTAAAAATTCACTTGGCATAAACGTCAGTAAATTGACACAAACGTCACAAGGCATAAAAGCCACACGTCCTAAAAGTAGATTGGCCTAAAAGTAATTTAACCTAGAAGGTCAAAACTATTTAAGACCACATAACTTAAAGGAAAATGGACCCCGGAGATTTTCATACCTAAAAAGGACGAGGAAAAACCCCGTTTTCACCATTTCAGCCGCGATAAAATTAGCTTTAAATATTACTGTAGGTCCTGAAATTGGTATACAGACATATCACGAAACCACCCTGCCTTGAGGTGTTTAAGCGTTCATGAATTTATCTGGTTTTACCCACGTTAGCAAGTAGCTTTAGAGGCTTCAATTTTTATGGTCTACAATCTGACAGTGTGAAATCTCAATAGATTACTGTCCTCACACGTAAACATTTATTAAGAAAGAAAAGTGTCTTAAGCAGATTACGCGATTGGATTACACAAACTCAAGTCAGTACATACATACAAGCTTATGGGCTTCTTTATTTTTTTCTCTCAGGTCTATCTTTTGTCCCGTCGTTTCCTTCGGCCTGTCAGTTCATACCTACGCAATCGCGGCATCGTCTGAAGTTCAGCCAAAACAAGGAACACCAACGTCGAACATGAAAAAACACGCCCTCCACGAGTATAATATCCTAAGCATTTATTTTTTTTTTGTATCCCTCGGCTACAACTTTCATTGTGCAGCTTTATTGTTCAATTCGCAGCGGAATCGCCGACGGACACTTTTAATGGCGGCCTCCTCACGGCGACCGACGATGCGTTCACATTGTTATGACAGCAGCTTTGGCTGCCGGGAAGTAGAACCCACGGCCACCCCAGATCCCGTACAATGTCCGCCAACCCCTACCCTAACAATTACCTCCCCACCTCTTCTTTTTTCATCACAAGAATATCAAGAAGGGGAGATGTGCGTGGTAGGTTACCACTCCATTATACCCCCGGACGCTACAATGCGCATTAATACTTGCCAGGCCGGTTCTCTTCGCGATGTAATATAATATTAGTTTTTCCGCACGCCTCGTTGTTGGCGAGGAGGGGGTGGAGGGGAATATCGGTGTATAGTTGAAACAAGTACTCAGCTCTTAAGGGGTACGTGAGTATGAGTGTACGCTTTTTTTATTTCGTCCGCTCCATTGTGGGCGCTGATACTCGTGGAAGTGGTGCGTTTTGCGTTCCCGTGGTCGCGTGGCGACGTTGAGTGAACCTAAGTGGTCTCTCGGGCAAAGACTTGCTACGTTCTGTGACGTGAGTATGTTTGTTCCAACCCTGTTTCCCACAAGCCATTTTCAAAGTCGCTGCATGTAATGTTTAAGAGCTTCTACTTTTTTTTTTCAAGATAATTTTTAAAATGTTGAAAAATTAAATAAAAACGTTTTAAAATGTACAAAGCAAAGGTTTGAAAATAAGAAGCACCGGCGTTCCTTTAGTCCTCCGAGGTGTCTTTGGCACTCTCAGATGATTAGTTTTCACGTCGTTTAGTGAAGAAATTTTATCTTTTTCTTCACGTTTTTTGATCCCCTCAAAACGGATAAGTACACAGTCATTCTCCATGGAAAGCGCCAACCTGTGACACGACAGGAAAAATAGAAGTTTACACTTGATTAAGCAACTTTCCATTCACAAATAAAATTAAAGCGTCACCTCTTAATGTCAGAATAAAGAATACAATGGAAACACTGCCCTTCAATACAGGTCTCCGTACACTGAAGTCTCTGCCTACCACGCTGTACGTTGTTTCAGTGTATCGCGGTAGAGGCGACAACACGACGAATGAGCCGGTCAACATCGCCCTTGGGGCCGTGCCTCACTCATACAAATACACGGCCACCAGGCGGGCACTTAACATATTATTAATGCCCGTACAAGAGTCATTTATATCACTAATTTGGTGCTTCTATCGAATAAAAAAACATGCGAAGATTCACTAAAATTAGGGCAATCTAATCTATTTCCTTTTTTTTTATTATTGTCATCGATGGTAGAGTTCCTCAAATCGTACCTGCGTCGAAATACACGTTTAGGCAACCATTCATTCTGTTTTGGCGTTTATTTTGTGTTTACACATGTTTTAGTATACAGGTTGAGTCGGAAGGAAAGGTACATGCTTTGAGGGGTGATAATACTGGTGATTCTGAACAAAATGTTTCTAATAAACATATGCCCTTTTCTTAACCATTTCAGAGAAACCTAATGAAAACAACAAGGAACGGGATAAGTGCAGGTGACTGTAAATCACGATACTGTTATCGTATGTTTTGTTTAATTGTGTACATTTCCTCACAAAACATGTTCAAACACTCCACCACCAACTTCAATGCATTTTGCTGCTCTGATAGACAGCTACTGTGTTGCTGATCTGAGCTCATTAGTACATTGCTTTACTTGAGCACAAGCATGGCAAATACGAGCGAGAAGTTCCTTTCTTGTGTCCACCGTGCGCGTGTAGACTTCAAGCCAACCCCACATCGTGTGGAAATGTACACAATTAAACAAAACATATGATAGCAGTATCGTGATTTACCGTCACCTGCACATTTCCCGTTGCTGTTGTTTTCATTAGGTTTCTCTGAAACGGTTAAGAAACGGGCATATGTTTATTATAAACGTTTTGTTCAGAATCACCAGTACTATCACCCCTCAAAGCATGTACCTTTCCTCCCGACTCACCCTGTATGAATTTGTAAATATAAGTTACATAAACCTTTCTTATATTTTATGTATAAAAACGTAGAAAATGCCTGTCGAGAAAGCCTCTGTTTTGTGTCATAATTTTCAAGTTCGTTAAGTTTTTACTTGGCCTTTCACTAACAATCCTTTCACTTAGTTGCACAATCAGTACAACACAAAGGCATAGTTTCCGTGTTCAGTAATTGATTGCTACGAAAGCAGACAGTCCTCAGTTATTTCTAAGTTCCGAAATTTTAAAGTAGATATTGTGCTTTATAGCTCCGTCTGAAAGAAAGTTTGGGGCACTCCCTCGTGTATTCCTTGCGTTTTAAACCGTTTGCAGGGAAAAAATTTTGCTACTTGTCAAATAATATAAGTGTTAAAGTTACAGATACTTAATTTAACATAACTCAGAAGAAATAAAAAATCACAATGTAGTAATAATGACTGCTGTAAGTACGAGTTAAAAATTGTATCTTATTTCGAACGTCAACTCAACTTTGTTTTGTGTTTTATTTAACTTAGCCTTGTAGTGAGAGTTTAAATAATGTTCAAAATAAATATATGTAAATACCACAATTTGCAATTATATTGAACCTATACAATATTTCAATAATTATTTGCAATAAATCGCCAACCTCATTTACACCAAAGCCATGAATAGTGGTCAGTTGAATTTACTTATTAATAGTAAGAAAACAAACTTATTTGCTTATTTTTACCACAGCTTAGCTTAACGGAAAACACGAGTCTTTAAATAATAGGGTATTATTAGGGTATATTTGACTTATCTTTATTTCTTCCCACATATTTTGTGTAATATCAAATATAAATTACAGGTAAGTTCAGCATGACAAATAATTCTGGCGTTATTTTGAACTATTCTTGCAATGGGTTCGTATTGTGAACACAAACGTTTTTTTGGACATACGCCATTGCTGGCGAATGTTGCCATATGGCAGAAAATCCCA
>PNEQ01092100.1:53422-95806 GCA_003012365.1 Medauroidea extradentata
AAAAAAAAAAAAAAAACAACGGAAGACATACGAAAAATTAATATAAAAAACCCAACAGAAATGAGGTGTGTGAATAAGGCACCAAATGGATGAACGACGACGACAACACAAATAACGCGAGACACGAATAGATGTGAACACAGACAAGACACAACACAGACAAAAAGCAGACAGAAATAATAGACTTCTCTGTTGTCTTGAGAAGCCTACTACTTTCCGTCAGTTTTTTTTCTGTGTTGTGTCTTGTCTGTGTTCACAGCCGTTCATATATCTCGTTATTTGTGTTGTCGTCGTCGTTCATCCATTTTGTGCCTTTTTCGCACACCCCATTATTGTTTGTTCTTTATTATTTTTCGTCTGTCTTTCGTTGTTTTTTTTCCTTGTGTCGTTCTTTCTCCAGTCGACTATATTACTCTTAGGAATTAATTTTGTGTGTTTATATCTGGTCTTGTCCTTGTGTCGTCTTCTGGGATATGACTAAATTCCTTTAAGGAATTATCTATGTTTGATGTATGTTGACTACAGCTTACTGGCTTTTCATACTCTGTATTTTTTTTATTGTGGGAGTTTCTGCAATGCGGCAATATTCGCCCGCAATGGCGTATGTCCAAAAAAAAACTTTTATGCTCAAAGTACTTCTAAAATAAATGACGTTCCGATAATGGGTTATTATTAAGTTCTGAAAACCAAATGTAAAGTACGAATCTCTGTAAAATTTTAAAGTCTCGTGGCTTAAGTCTACGTTTAAGCAGCAAGAAAACTTACCATGAAGTACTCCACTCTGGTAACACATCCTTCTACTAACACACCTAGGGACGCTGGGAAATACAGCTCGAGCGTTCGTACGCAAGGTTCTTCGAATAGTCATATACGCATACGAACTGGCCTATTTGAAAATTGGTATGTTCCACTGTCTTGAGCTAGAATACGAAATAAGTGCACGAAGTGAGAACCGTAAGTCCATAATATGGCGGATATTCGAATGTAAATCTCACGCATTTTATCTGTTAATCAGCGTGATAGAGGAATCTTAATGTTATAACCAACAATTTCAATGTGCCTAACACGATTAAACACAAAAGGAAATGTCCTAGTAATTAAAAACCCGGAGTTCGCACACAATAGGCCTACACGGTAAATATAATATTTTTTTACTTTAAGTAATACGGGGTCCGTAGCGCTATGGCAGCGTGTTTGCATAAATTAGTCTTAAAATGAATCATCTACGCTTCACAAATATTAAGCTGTCCGGTAAGTGACGTAAATTGATATCACTATTTCTTAAACCAAACTGTAATTTTTAAAATAGGTAACAAATGTTTTAACATGAAGTGTTACTTATTCCTGTTAGATAGGTTGAATAAAAAACACAGTTTTTAAAAGTATTTCTTAAGAGAGTACGTGCTTGGGTGTATGATTAAGAATTTCCTGTCCCTTTTTGTAGACAAGGAACCTCGGTAACAACTTGAAATATTTTTAATTTCTCAAATTTGAGCCAATATTAAATTGAGTGAGAGAGATTTTGGTCAGCGCTTAACATCGATGTCTTTAGCGCTGGTGAGGGGTGACATGAGGTGAGTATGGAGCAAAGCCAAGATGAAAGGGCGGGGGAAAGGGGGGATCCCTGAGAAAACCCGCCGACCAACGGTATCGTCCGGCACGATTCCCACATGCGAAAATCTGGGGACCGACCCCGCAGGAAATCGATCCCGGGTCGCCTTGGTGGGAGGCGAGAAGCCTGACCATTCGGCCACCGCGGCCCCATCCTAAGTTGAGGTGACTTTCAGTAGTACCCCCAGAAGTTCAACTAATTTATGATGACGACCAGCCGTGCGAGTAGAGGACTGAGTTGCAGACAAAATCATAATTTTTATTAGTGAACCTAAAGCCCGAAGACATCGCAACGAACTACAGTTCGTGAGTTATAATTTTCCAAGGGTCTAGTGACGCCATGCAATTTACATGCAATTTTAGGCTGTCACCGAATGTCTCAGTAATGATTTCTCTTTAAACTTGATCCACAGAATTTTTTTTTAATTAGATTCCTTATTTAAGCTCAGTTACTAGAAAGTTGGTAGACATTTCACTTACTGCGCAACTCCGGCTGTACTTTTGTTTTGATTAATTTCTATGCATTTAACTATGACAAAGCGTCGAATAAGATTCATAGGAAAGTTCAAATAAAGCACTCATATCATAAATTTGGCTTGTACGGTTGCAGAACTGAATAGTTTCAAAATTAAAATTATTTAATCTCTCAAGCCATATTAATGAAGGATATATTTTTAATGTTGTATTAGAATTGCCCACTGTTGCCGAATTTACAAAACATTTATTTAGAAACAAAAGTGACCGATGTTCTGCTATAAGCACTTTTACCTGAACACGAAGAATCAGTTTCTTTCTGTCCGATTGAAGTAACGCTTTGTAAGGATCTAAATCTATCTCACGGTACGATTACTGTTTCGCCTGCTGCGCTGAAAGTGTTTCTGCTCTGTTGTTCCCGTTTGTCCATTAGCCCGGTTGACGAGAGGGTTTGGTTGGAGGGGGATGGGTGGGCACGTGACTCGTTCGTTTAACAATAGAGCCTACGACGTATCTACGTCGCCGTGCCGACAATAATAGCTGCGTATAGCGTCGGCGTTATACTCGCCCTTGCGCGCCCACTCGACGCTGCTTCAAGGACTCGCTTACCCCTCGATCATGAAAAGAAAACAACGCCCTAATTCACCTACTCTTGCCCTTCTCTCGTTACCCTTTCCCAACTACTTCGTTGGTTTTTCTAAGCCGGTTGAAACAGTCTCGGGGTAAATAACAGAAACCTACACCGTCTGAGCATCGCCCTTGATAGAAAGAAACAGGGTGTAGCGAAATTGCATACGAATATGTTGGAGGAACGGTCCTTGCATCTGAAGGAACAAAATATACTGTGCTAACCAAGGTCCGAAAATGCACCTGTTACAGAACTAGTATTTAATGATGTTTTACACAAGCGTTAAAGAGGTTGGGTGGCTATAATCAGAGATAGGCACTAGTACTAAAACTAGTTAGTGGATAATGCTTTGGGTGAGGGTTATTGGTTTAGTGAAATACATTAATCTAATTACGGTAGCTTTACTCTACATACTTTAATTTACAACTTACTACAGAGTTATACTACATAATTTAGATAGGAGGGGAGCGGCTGTTTAGATAATTACATTCAGAATTATGTTTTACTCTGTGATGGATGACCCTTTGGACACCTTTGGCTGGTTTCACAGTCGCGCATATGCTACGCGGTACGCCCTACGCACGCGCGACTGTGGAACCGGCCTTAAAACCCGTCGTTAGCATGATGCTGGTGGCTGACGAATGTGTTCGGCTATCGACGGACGGCGGCCCATCGACCCAGGACCATCCTGGCAAGCTGGTGACGGCTGAAAGGCTTGAAGGAGGCAGACCCCGATACACTGTGTTATATTGCTACACTTCAGTTCAGGTGGGGAGAATCGCTGAGGTCCTTGTCTTGTGCAACTGGCTAATTTCACTGTCGTCGCTAGCCGATCCTCCAAGCGAGGCTCTTGGTAATCATAACACACCTCTTATGTACTGCAGTGTACAGTAGGTTCATGACGTACAGAGCACAGCGTGCTGATTAGATCATGCTATTGTGGCATGTAATCGACTCTTTTACTGGCAGCAATATACCAGATGAGACGTATATAATTGCACGGTATGAATTGTCTAATGTATCGTTCCGCACTAACATGATCCAGCCGCGCGCTATCTGCTGTACGTCATACACTGCAAACTGTTGGTTCTCGGGGTGAACATAAAGGTGGCGTGCTCAGACTGGAGGCTACTACTGTCTCCACCACTCAACTATGACTGCTGTGTACTGCGACCAGGTATTAAGGATAATCATCAGACGCCACAATATTGACTAGAAGGGGCTTTAATTTACATTGACAGTGCTTAAGGCCTTAATGCAGGGGAGCTTATATAGGTGTACATAGGAACCCAGTTCCAAGCGGCTTACCACTGTGTATTGCCGCCGTCGACACTCTGACGTTATCTCACGTGAGCACTGTCGTGACCTCCCCGGGTCACGAGCGGAGTCCCAGACGTCCGGCTCTCGGACGACGGAGTTGGTCAGCAGAGGGACGGCGTCCTAGCCGACCTGGAGGTACCCCAGCTGACGGTCTGATGAACAACAACCTCGGTGGCCCTTCCCCCTCGTTATATATGTCAGCTTGCTCTCAATATTGAGGGTAACCTTCAAAGTGTCGTCATAACACCGCTCTGCGCTTGCAGTTCCCCTGCTTGGTGAGCGCTGCGGTGGTATCCGTAACACTATGTTCATGTAACATATGTTATTCATCTAAATGCGAGGATCGTTTCCCGAAAGTACTGACTTACAATTCTGCATCTACCTGTATAAAACACGGATGCACGCTACCACAGATTACAATTCATTCGATTATCCCGTCAAGACATACAGACAGGAGTCATGCTATTCACTTTCAAGTGAGTACTTTTGAAACATTAGTGACTTTTCCCTCTCTGCTATTCTGTATATTTCCGCCAATAATTAATGTAAAAGTTACATGGATCGGTTTATAAACCACCCCGCACTCAAAAGTTCAGGCGGTGGATTACAAAAAATTGTAATTGATAGTAAGTTTTAAATTTGTACGATATATAGTTAGTTTTGCAGACATACGCCGTGAATATATTTTACTGAAATCAACAGTTTTTATTTACCTTTCATAGATTTTGTATAATGGCGGGTAAAAGACAAAATTTGTATAAAATGGTTTTGTGCTAGAAAGGAAAACCAACTTACTTAGTTAAATAATTGACACTAACGATCAGTGTCATGGACTTAGTCAAGATATGTATATAAAGCACACTGAATTTTTTTTTTTTAATCATTAAATTGGACGTTTTTTATTTTAAAACCTGTAGGTGTTTAAAATATTAAAAATAATTCAGTGTGGCTTTCATAAGTGTTTTGATGTAGCCTGTGACAATGTTCTTCAGTGTGAATTATTTCATTTCGGTAAGTCAGTTGGTTTTCCTTTATACTAAGGAACCGTTTTATGTAAATTTGGTCTTTGACCGGCCATTACACAAACACTATACAAGTAATAGTGATTTTATTTCCGTAAATATATTCACAGTATATGTCTGAAAAAAAAACCATACCTCACACAAATATAAAAATTATTAAAACAATTGAAATTTTTGATGAACAACCCTTTAATGTATGAAGTCAATCGTAAGATAAAGTTGTATTATTATTTTTACAAGGCTTTCTTACAGTGAACAACCTGTACGTTGACTTCTTCAAGTGTGGTATATACGCGCTCGAGGCTAGTTTGTAATAAGGACGACATTGAATGAATCACACTCGAGTTTAAAAATAAGTTCGCGCATAAGTGTATTTTTTTTATTTTACAGTCTGATGCAGTTTGCACGATTTGCAGTCGACAGTTATTTCCAAATTCTACTTATTGGGTCATCTGAAGAAGAGCAATAGTATAACACTCGCCTCATATTTAGGAGTGTCAGGGTTTGATTGCTTGACCGACCATTCTGATTTTTCATCAAGATTTTCCGAAATTACTCCAGGTGAACACTAGGAAGGTTTATTGTTCAAGGCGTTGGCCGAGCGGGTATTTTTTTTTTTCAGGAATCTCACTTTCTCCCTACTCTTCATTGTAGTTCTAACGCCCTATACCAGAGAAGAAACCCTAGTTGCTAAATGCTCACCAAAATCTCGTCATTCACTCGCCATTTCACCGTCTACCAACGCCAAGGTAGTTAAGTCCGCAAAGCTAACAATTAATAAATAATTAAAAAGTTCAAATAGTGAACTGTATTACGATTAAAATTATTTGGCAAGGAATTCTTTTCTTTTAGTTAAGATTAGTTGGAGCTGCTCAGGACCTCATTTTCAGTCGTGGGCCGGCGAAGACCACCACTTCAGTCACGTCTGTGACCAACTGCAAACGAGAAGGAAACATGAACGCCACAGGGTTACCTTCAAACACAGCCTTCCATACCCGCGCCCGCGAGCCTTTCCTTTGAAGTACCGCTCGACGGAGCAATCTAGGTACGTATGCTGTCACTATATGAGGCTGCTCTTACTGAACCTTGGCACATAGAGCACATGCTAGCTACCGAGCCGTCCCATTATGGCAACCTCCAGTTCGTTAAACCAGTCTCAATCCGAAAAAGTTCGCAATGATGCCCTTGGTCCAAGTAAATTTATAGTTAATGAAACTTGTTCTTTACATATATAATTTGCATTACGCTCTGAGAGGTTGTAATAATTTAGATGTACTTCAACACAAGTGTCCATAAGCTCAAAATGCCTCAGCGCCATGGTGTAACGCCCGAAAAGGCTGCTTCAACTACGTCACAAGTCATCTCTTGATTGCTCTTACCTCTATGATTTCCAACACACGCAGTATGTTCAATTACTGTACACAAACTATGAACCATATTGAAGATAGAGAGATGCGAGTCAGACGTTTATCCCTACACACAAAAAATTCTGGTTTATTGAATAAGCTTCAATGAGATTACCGTAAGTCCGTTCAGGTTCACGAAGTCATCTCGATAGGAGAACGCTGGGACATTTTGTACTCTGTCGAAGTTGTGAAGTTACTATAATGCAGTGACTTCTTCACAAATATATCGGAGGTTCATCAGTCCCAGACACAAATCAATATCCCTCTCTGCGTCTTTCTCTCTCTCCAACAATGCCGCCCTCTTCTTCCCGACAGTAGAATTTTACCCCCCCCCCCTTACATTAACATTGCTGCTGTGTTGCCTCGTGAAGTGCATAAAAAACAAACATCCGTTCCTATCCCAGGCAATCGTAGTCGATTCAGTCACCAGCCACTGTATTTATAGCGAGTACGACCCCTTCCAGATGATTCTTGACGCTCATAGTGGCATTAATAAACAGGGCACATCCAGAAGGCATTTGGAGGGCCGTATTTATGTAACAGCATGAAATGTTATTCATAAGCGGGCAGGTAACGGTACTAGTGGTCGCACGTCACTCGCCCCGTCCCCTGTCACTCGCCGCCTTGGATGATCTGGTTAGAGATAAACGTGACATACTTGGAGCAAAATTGTTACAAGTGGTTCGCAATAAAGTGAGCACTGTTGAAAACCTGGAGTAATCATTTTAAAAAATTATTATTTATTGTAACCTCATATGTTAACTTTTAGTACAGTACGATCTGCACAGTTTGTTTGTCACTAAGTTATATTTATTGATGTTAAAAAGTGGCAGAAATATGTAAATAATGTGAATGTTAAAAAGTAACTAGGGTTTCAGAAATGGTAATTTTATCCCGAACAATCTAAAGGAGAGATAATGATAGAAGTGTGGGGGAGGTTGAGTGCGGCCGAGCTGCAAATTGTCACAAATAAACTTTTTTCCTAAATTCACATTAGGCGTATTTTAGCGGTTGAATTGGTCACAAGCTGTTAGCAAGCGTTTATCGAATATGTTTGCATTTACAAGAAATCGCTAAAATGCAATATTCAGTGAACATAAATGGCTACCACCATGGAGTTACGAAATTGTGTACTTGCTATTGCCTTATCAGGAATAGAATTGGACTGTATAAAGGAAAATACTTCTTCACGAATATGTTTGTTGGAAAATAGGCGGCTTTCACTATTTGTTTTACATGTACAACATAATAAATTGTAGGAATAAATTTAATTATGCACCCATATATGATAAAAAATAATATTGCATCATTTTATTTTAAAATAACTTAAGTTTCGTCCATATTTCACACAAATATAGTTTGTTTTGATATCAGATTTGTTCGAAACAAAACAGGAAATAAAAGTAAAGGTAAACATCCTGTGAACAAACACTGTAACCGTTCTCCTGCCTCGGTTGCCAGAAACGTGCAAACACCCTCGGCCTGGTTGCAGCATGTTTGCAAACACCCTTGCAAACAGGAGCGCTAAAATGCTATGTTCACAGGTACCGCTACCAATTCAACCGCTAAAATACGCCTATTGTTTAATGCAAAATAACTAAATATAATCCATATGGATGTATGGATGTTACTACAGACCGTAAGTGTTTACAATGCTCGATTTAAAACCTACAAATACATACACGTATTACCTCGAAAGTAGGTATTAAAATAACTCTTCTGTAAGTAGGCAGACCTATAAAAACAGTATTATGTCATTACAAATTTGTTTTTGTTTTAAATCATTACTGTCCTTGTGAAAATGCACACTTTACTGTACCATTTGACAATTACCTTTAACGTGAAAAAAATATAAGGGACCAAATTGCCCGAAAATGCTACTCTTGCGAATAATTAAAGTATGAATTTTTATGTTCGGTTCTCCGTTCTCGGCGTTTGTTTATTAAATTATTTCTACTGTGTACAGTTTTGCTCAGCATTTCCCATATGTCAAACTTCTTGCCTAAGAGTAATACGTTAAGCTTTGTTAGTTTCCTAATTTTCAAATATGTTGTCTATCCCATGAAAGAATTCCGTATTTTGACAGCCGATGCTACCAATATTTTTGACACGTGCCAAACACGTGGCAGAATTACATACCATTTAAAACAACAGGACGTGTTCGTATGACCTGATGAAGCAGTAGTGGCAGCCCTGATCAACAATTCTGTTAACTTCCATCGCCGACATTGAAAATAGTGAGTATTATACGTGAAAAATAAGCAAGTACGTTGGAGGAACCGTAAGATATTAACACGGTTATGTATCCAGCATTATTCAGACAACTATTTTATTCCATTCAAACTGCGTGATTTCTATAACTATTTTACAAACAACCGAACCATTATCAACAGACCTGTACCGGCAACCAAAACAAAGGACGCCATAACGAAAGCTTCTCGTGTGTTCGTGTTTTTATTTCCACAAAATACGTCGTACTTTCTAATATGTGAACGTGATAGTTAGAGGACAATAATTGTGACATCATTATAAAACGAGCGAACACAATGGCATAAGATTAGCGGAAAAGGAGAATAAAAAATGTATACATGCATTGAACAGCATGTTTCCAAAATTATGTAGGAAAACTTTCTTGCTAATTTATTCTCACCCAGAGGGAGAAGGAGATGAACCACCTTTCCTTCTTTCGGTAACACCACCTCTTTAATTATTGCACTAGATAGATAGTTTGGCTAACGCGGGATTCCAAAAATATATTTAAAAATAATTAAATAAAAAATACGGTATCATGTTCCAATACACACCAGTTCGTGTAGAACCTCTATATTTAAATATTTTGGTAATGTCACACAAGGTACTTTTTGTTTTTTTAATTTATCAGTTTGTTGGTATACATGGCTCTTATAAAATGCACATTCCATGTCATTTCACGTCCTCAGGGTTCGAATTTGAAAAGTAACTTTACAGAAAATTAAGGCTATTTTACGGGAGTCAACCCCTAAGTGTAAACCGTGACGATAGCCCGTTGATTTTAAAATATATAGACTATTAATTTAAAACACCTTCCACCCCGTTTCATAACTTTTTACCCCTTAGAAGTCAGAATTCGAAAAATCAATTAACTAAATTTAAAGAATTTAAGTAACGTTAACCTTAAGTAAAAATCGCGTCAATTTCTAAAAGTTCGGTGAAATCGATATATATCGATCCCAGATCGAAAAGAATATTTTATGTTTATTTTACATTCTGGAGTCAAATTTGGAAATACCCTTAAATGTATTTTCGGTCATTACGTAAACATCGTTCTGAAGCAAACAGCACTTCGATATCTCAACTAGTTCGATTGTTATGTAAGAATAATAAAAAACACCTCCATAGTCAAAGACTTTCGAAACGTGTTAAAGTCCTATGTGTGTTATGTGTCTGTATACGTATCTAAGTGAAGTAAAAATCACGATGATAGCCCGTTGGGTTCGAGCTGTACAGGCGACTATTAAAAACACATTTCTCCCCCTCCCTCTTTTTTTACTCTTTTGTAGTCGAATTTCAAAAAATCGAAATGCTGCTTCTTAGGTATTCATAACAGTATCATTTTGAAGTAAAAATCAACTCTGAATCCCTAAGGGTTCCATAGATATCGATAATTAAACGAAAACACATTTCGGGTCTTTTTCACCTCCTTAGGGGACGAATTTCGAATAATATTTTCTTAGCACTCACCTACGACCTAACGAGAACCCACGCAAAAAGTTTCACATTCTTAGGTTCAGCGGTTTGAGCTGCAGTTTGATATGTCTGTCATTCAGTCAGTCAGTCAGTGTTCTCTTTCATACACAGATATATGCAAAGCAGAGCACCTCGTGCTTTTTTAACATTAAATTTAACTTTTTGGCCAATGATTTAATTTTAATTTTAAGCTTATTCAAAAAATTAAGATGTACTGAAATGTGGGACATCCTAAAGCTGTTGATCAAAATCTACAGACTTAAAGATATTTTCCAACATTTTAGTTCATACCTAAAATGACTTATTTTAATAACTATTTTCTCTCTTTATTTGCATACTACACGACTTAATTTAAACGCTGCGTCTACTGATAATAGTGTTTTAGCTTCTCTGTAAAGAAACCGTCGAGCTACCGGTCAATATAATAAATTGTTTGGATTTATATCATACGTACGTACAGAAGTGCTTAAAAAGCGAAGAAGCTTCAGAAACTCCCCATGTATGCATGATACGTATACCATTAAAGTACACGAAAACGTATAGTGTATATGAGAAACTGCCAACTTTGAGTGGGAGTTATACAATATGTATGGTGAAATTCCCATATCATGTACAGGAGGTTCGGTTCGAAACCCTAGTTGCTTTATTTATCCTTTTAGGAAATTAATCGTTTCTTGCAACTTTTAAATACATACGAAACAACATTATATTGCAGCTTAATAAAGTATGTATAGTCTGAGTTCACAACAAATACTATTTTTTAATTACTATTCTAGATAAGACGGCCTTCGAAACTGCTTACATTATCGCCAACTACCTATGGCAGATAAATTACTTTCATTTCATGTACAGGAAAGTCACCAAACACGTTTACAGTGTACGCCAGTGCACTGATTTAACATAAAACGCCTTGCTAGCGACTATCTACGTAAGCTGTGTACCATTGTAGAAAAGTGCCGGTTTCTTCAGCACCACATCCTGCGAGATGCGTGTACAAGGGAACGAACTCCGCAACCCGCAAGACACCCAGCCCGGCAGAGTTAATAAAGAGGAGGGAAAATATTGTTGTTGCCCGTCTTTGTGCTGTGAATGGACGCGGCGAGGTGATGAGGCAACGGTCCACATCCCTCCTCGGAGGATGAGCGGCATCAGAGCGATGAGCCGAGCCATTGTGCGCCTAACTGGGCCGGCACCCCGCCAAGATAACAGCCCCCACACCCCACTTCCCCTTCATTTTCCTCAATCTAGTATTACCAAGGCTTAGCTCTTCACATCTGCCGAGCTCCAACGATGCTTGATTAGTAATATGCTGGGAAAAAATGTTTTATACTCAGCAGTCAGGTTTGTATAGATCAGCGTTGTGCCATGGGAAATTCTAAACAATATAAATACAAAATCCTATAGGCCTCTCCCCTTCCCACTCTGTCTTCATCTTCAGTGTCAAGATCACTCGTCTGAAGACCAACCTAGATTTTTTTCGTGAGAGAACTTTGGAACTGATCTGGGAAGGGAATTTTGTTTTCTTAGGGTGACACGCGTCACGGCACTTTCAATTTTTATTTTCAGCTTAGGAATTGCTTATTTATATTTTTCTCATGGTAATTATTTCGTAGCAATGATAACGATGTAGGTACAAATGAAATTGTGACATGAGCTGATAAAATTTATTTATTTATTAACATCAGAATATATTTGCTTTAAAGGAAAACTGAACGCCACTCTAAATTTTGAGAGCAGAGATGCTCGTTTGACTCCTCGATAAATTGTAACGTGTGTATCCCCAGTACACAATCAGCTTATAAGTGCGTAGTATAGATATATCTACCTGTCTTCAAATTACTAGAAATATTTTTCGTAACTTATCTGTCTAATATCCAATGCAGGTTCTCAGAAATTAACTCTTTAAGAAGTTATTGCTTAAACTCACGTTTGTTGAATAATTTTAGTATCTACTGTAAATATTTTAACGAAGCATGTTACATGCTCAGAGCTTCCAATCTTCCCGTGATATTTCCAGAAAATATAATTTCGTAAAGTGTTGATTGTAAAGTGTCTTTACAAATCATCCGACAAACGCGTAAATGATTAACTGAAAATTTTGCAGTTAGATTTGCACATCGTATACAGCGTTAACTTCGAATTTACGTCACCCGCTCAACTGTCTGCGCCCATTAATTTTCAGGACCAATTGAACGTGAAAATACCTAAAAATTAAAGTACGATAACACACGCTAAATCACAATTGAACTCGTTTTAAGAATACTTATAATGTTTCTCGTTTCTCATTATAAGATTTTTCTTAGATAATTAGATGTTTGCATTTTATAAGGGCCATGTATATCAATAAACTGATAAATAAAAAACAAAAAGTACCTTGCGTATCAAAATATTTAAATATAGATGGCCTACACGAACTGGTATATATTGGGACACGATACCGTATTTTTTATTTAACTAATTTTAAATATATTTTTGGAGTCCCGCGTTAGTCAAACTATCTATCTAGTACAATAATCAAAGCGGCGGTGTTACCGAAAGAAGGAAAGGTGGTTCATCCCCCTTCTCCCTCTGGGTGAGAACAAATTCGCAAGAAAGTTTTCCTACATAATTTTGGAAACATGCTGTTCAATGCATGTATACATTTTTTTAAATCTCCTTTTCCGCTAATCTTATGCCACTGTGTTCGCTCGTTTTATAATGATGTCACAATTATTGTCCTCTATCACGTTCGCATATTAGAAAGTACGACCTATTTTGTGGAAATAAAATTTAATACAAATTTCTAACTTTAAGCAATTTACGTTTTTCCGACTGTCTAGCACAAAGTTAAACCTATAAGACCAATATTAATGAGTGAACTTAATTTTTTGACGTAGATATATTTTGACCCGCACAGTTCTTTTGTTGACTTTACAGTTTACAAGTTAAAATGACCAATGTTCTACTGTATGTTCTTGGTAGTCAAAGACCTCGGTACGAACAATCCGAAGACAACAGCTGAACGCAGTTAATGTTTGGGTATACGTGCCAGTCATAAATAATTTAGTTTTGAAACACATATAAAATTGTGTATATTTGGTCTAAATAATTTAAAACCTTCAGTACAATAAGTGTGAATACTATTGAGTTAAGTATGTACCATTGTTAGGACAAGTGTTTTACGTGCATCGTATGTGTACGTTAGAGTAAGGTTAATTCTACTACAGGTTAGAAAGATCAAAGTTAAAAGTTTGGCACAGGGCAAACTGAGCGCTAGTATTGATAATGGATGCAAACTGACCAATCACAGAGCTTTCCTGAATTTTATCTTACATAAAGTTGATAATCCAAAACGCGAAATTGGTTTATTTTCACTTTAAAATGAAGTTAAATGACTTCTCTTATTTCCAAGCCTATTTAAAATTAATTTTACAACAGTTTCGTATTTTTCTGGTACACATGCGATCGCAGCGATACTAGTGACAGAAATTTTCCTTGTTCTAAACTCTCCCATAAGAAAACACATTTTCTTTCTAATAGTAGTATAATTAACCTTATTTAGAGAGACGCCATATTGAAGCGTTCTGTAGCGTTGTGTACACGTGATGTTAGTGGTATTAAGGCCATGAACCACCCCTTCTACTATGTTTACGATAATGAATTTTTTTAATTCCTAAACAAAAGCACGTATAAAAAACTGTTGCACAGTTTTGTTAAAAATTGGCATTGCCGTGTAGTCTAATTTTTACTAGACAAAAATTATATAGTTTGGCTAATTAGTGAATTAATTGAGTAATTAGCTTAAACCATTGTGTATTTTGTGCTGAAAAAAAAGTTAAAATAGTATGCACTGTTATAATCAAAACTGTTTCTCGATATCTGCTGTCGTTTTAAGATTTAAAAAAAAATAACTATCGTAAAATCAGTAGAAATGATGGGTCATGGCCTCAAAGATACTGTGATATCCAGCTTGTGGCGTTGATAAGTGTGTTCCTTGTCTACTTAACTGTACTCTTGAGAGAACAGAATTTAAGAGAATCACTGTGCTCAGACGTATTCGTTAGCAGTAATGGTAAAAAGGAGGAAAGTATAATATTTTGCCAATACTTACTCATCTGTCACATTTGACGGTCTCAGTCCGAACGGGGGTTATTGAGGTGACAGTGTATTGCTAAAACTGTGTGTACTATATCTGGTTTGCGATCTTTCATAAGTAGGGCATGGTGAGCGATGCATGCGAACAACACAGGGCGGCTGGGCGGAAGCTGTGCCACGGCCCCGCTAAGCCAGAGGATAATAGGGTATCAGAACCGTGGGCTAGCGTCCAACTACACCGCCCACAACAGGGGGTCCCCGATACCCCCCTACCTTCTCAATCCCACCCCCAGTGCTCGCAATTACGGGGACACGGTTGCGCGGGAGCAAGTGAAAAGTGAAGTGTGTTCCTCAAACAGCGGGCATTGTTGGTCGGCGGGACGCTGGTCTCCCCCGCCCCCTCCCTTGTAGCTCCTCGTGTTTTCCCGGCTTGTGTAATCTGATACACGCGCGCTGTCTGGCGAGCTAATTGGTAATGATAGCGCGCGGACCGCAGGAGGTCCTTCGTCCTTCCTTTGGCGGCGCCGAGTATCGCGTCCCGCTGTTTCATTGTGTCCCTGGCGAGCTATATACTCCTCTCAAGTATTAGAAGGGGGGGGGGGCAGGGTGTATAACAGCAACCACAGTCGACCCCCAGCTCCATAAACAAACTGACAAACAAACTGTGTATCCCCCCCGCTGGTTACGGAGTCGAGTGCCGTACCTGGACCACCCTGTAGAGGGACAACACGCCTCGCGTCACAAACAAACATTTGTCATAGATACTTGCAGTTCATGCTCTTGCCTATCTCACACCATCGAAACATTAAGGCCATGCTCTTTAGTTTCTACTGTCTGTTTGCGATAATTATTGTTTAGTCTTAAAATCTGTCCGGCAGTTTTGTTTAACGTGGTTTCGGCTGTGATGGCTAATTTTATCAAAGTAAATACGTTTTCGTCTAAAAAGTCAATTCACCACAATTTCGTTGATTACATTAATAGTATTTACTGCCTTGAAAAAAAAAGATCACCTAATATAGACGATTTTAAACAAAAAATGCCAGGCATATTTTTGATATCTCCTCTCGTTTAAGCGTAAAAATTTAATAACGCTAAAAAAAAAAGGAGAAACCAAAAAGCTTGGACTTAACTCCGATTCCGACACATTATAGTTGTATTAAAGAAAAAAAGCATATATTGAAGAGGAAATATTTAAACATGGCACCGCCAAAGACCCACGACGATAATACAAACAAAACTGTTGCTGTGCTTCCTGTATAAATACTACTACATCAGTAAAATGCAATATTATTTTTGTAACCCGAGCGAGTTAGCGCTTTCTATATTATTCGAGTTCGATTCGTGGCTCCGTCTGTCTGATTTCGGTTTTACCACAGTTACCTGGATTCGATCCAGGCAAATTCTGGAATGGTTTCTGTCCTTGTATAAAGTGGTTCGTAACCGTCTGAAATGACTTCGCTTTCAGTGGAATGTAAAGCTCACTTTTAGAATCTGTAAAATATTTTAGGTGAAATGTTATTTATGTAGTCAAGGCAAACACCGATTGCAATTATTTTAACTTGAAGCATGGACTCAAGTACACTGTTAGAAACATAGCAGCTTTTTTATTATTACTGAGGAAATTCAGTGTTGTAGCAATACAGTGCAAGATTGTTTATCAAAGCAGAAGCAATGTAATTTTTACTATCGATAATGTGGAGCAGAAAACTCTTTCCATTAAAATATCTCGACGTAGTGAAACATCTGGTAAGCTGTTAAACAAAGGGGAAAAATGAAGGCCCACCGCTACTTAAAAACAAAGCGATAGACTTATAGCAGAATATGTCTATCATGCAAGGAAGCCCTCAGTTTTTATAAAATTAACAGTACTCACACATTCGTCGTGTATCGCCACTACCTTGTAGCTATTTGACACAGCGTAACGTTTGACTAAATTTCGCTTTTCAGCATACTTTAAGCTAGGTTGTTATAAAGTTACAGTTACTCAAAAAGGTATTTTCCATCCAGCCCTGTTGCACTGGGAGGGCGGTATTCTGAGTCATTAATTGCTTACAAATCTTGACATTTGTTCATTGCTTAAAAGAAAATTAAATTAGCGGTGGAAGATGGACTTGTGCGGAGAAAAAATGCTCTACTGTATGTAAACTTTTAAAATAGTTGGCCTGTCTGATGTATATTTCTGGTACCTCAATCAAGGCATTATTTTTAGTAAATAGAACTAACTTGTGATCTTTGAACGACTATTCACGAAAAATATGGTAGCTACAAAGTATTTTGTTGGCATTTATCACGACAAATATATGTTTTAATTTTTTACCACAAAAACATTTTGTTGTGGTCACCAAAAAAAATAATTATGTGTTTGCAACAAAGTAATTTGGCAGGAAACAGCTCAGACAAAATTTTTCTTTCAATGTTGCTATGTGAGTGTGTATCAAATCGAACCATTTTCATGGTTGTAAGCTACTGAGAACAAATATTGCTGAGTTACAAGAAACCCACAATAAGAACCAAAATAAAAAGTAATTACCAACTGTTGTCAACATTTCAATAGCATACAATTTCTGAAAGAAATATAGTGGATATACCTAGAAAAAACCATCATAAAAACCAAAAGTACAACCAACAAAATAAAACAAATACGGGTGTGCAAAAAGTGGCAACAATACTGGGCGACGAAAATACGATCAAATAGATACTAAAATTAATGTAATAACAGACTCTATATCAATGACAACACAGAAGAAATTAACACATTTATTTTTGCAGCGCTTTTGTCTTTGCCCTTTGTCACAATCACGGTCGTAGAAGAACAGGTCTGGACACTCGTCTATCTAACAATGTATTTTGCTTGACCCCCTTGTTGTTTGGTTGTAGTTCGTCAAGTTACCGAGAATGTCGTACTTTTTGGCGCTGTTTTCCGGGTGGTCGGACTCAAACTCCGTCCACTTTTTTTCTATTGTTAAATTTATAAAGTAAATAAAGATTGCTGGAGCCTTTTCTTAAATTTGTGAGCGAAGAAAGTATTTCATAAATTGACAAAAATACGTTTTGATAAATTGTTTATCTTAGCGGAAAGGAAGTGGGCGGAGTTTAGTCCGACCGCCGTAACATCAGCGCCAATAAAACACAATATTCTCGGTAACTTGGTGAACTATAGACAAACAACAAGGGGGTCAATTATCCAGGCGAGTATCCAGACCTGTTCTTCTACGGCCGTGGTCACAATACAAAGTCCATCGCGTAATGGATGACTTAAAAAGAGGCGGAGCTTCAGTCAGGTGTGGGAAACAATTCCTATCTCTATGGATACCGCAGCCGAACATAACCTTCATTTAGCTGTTTGGCTTCACATGTCCCGGATGAGAGATCTACGTCAAGAAAATCGGTTATTTGTTTGGAATTTGCCGTTTTTTTTTTTTTTTTCAGGTAAACAATAATCTTGTGTATTTGCGTATCTTAACCATGAAATTGAAACTAATTTTTTTTACCCTTGTGTGCAAATCTATGAATGCGCACTATTTTTGCTTTCTGTAACTACCAACTAACAAATCAGCATGTTTATAAACAAGCTTTGTTTCCCACAATACTTTTACCCTGTGGTGACGTCAGGGGGCATGTACTTCAAGTCGTCCATTACTTAGATGTTCACTTTAAAATAAATATAAACTTATATAAAGTTTAAACTGAAATGTGTTGGTATCTCAAGAATGATGAATATTTAACTGATCAGAGAATATTTACTAATTACAGTGGTTTAGCATCTCACAAACAACGCTTTCATTCATAGAATTTTAATTTGCCGTTCCAGAATTTAAAAAATGAAAATATAATACAGTATACAATATTTTTTAGTCTCGTCGTAGTGCCGTTTGTAGTTTTTCTGTTCGTGTATTATATCTACTGTGTTTTTGTTTTGTTTCATCGTTGTGCTGCATTTTAACTTTGGTTTAGTTTTGATTTTTGATTTATATTCATTTTTATTTATTATCCATTTGTTCCTTAATTTATTTGATCTGATTCCATTTTTTGGAATTTTATGTTGTGTATGTATCCTGTTGACTAAAGCATACTCTCATTTCTAAATATTTTTCTATTTTATTTAGTTTTCTTTGACAGTCATTTATTTCGCAATGGAGTATGTCCGAGCAATTGAATCCAGTCATGCATTCCCATTGCACAGTTCTCTCAAAGATCATAGTAATACAGTTAATTCCGCAAACCTAAACACATTTTTGTAGAAAGCTAGAAAGTCTGAGTGCTAAGCTTGCGATGTTTTTAAACTACTTGAAAATTCTTCTCTGAAATGTGGTTTTTATTCGCAGATATTTACATTGTGAATACATATAACAGTTTCGAAACTACGCATGGATTTCTTACCAGCTACATCCACAGCAGTTTGAAAGCCAAGTAGACGGGTCTTTTAAAGTGATTCGTAAGTTTTATTTCTTCTGATCAATTGGTATTTTTTGGATTATTCGTATACAATGACAGATTCACAACCCTTCACTGATACTGAATTCTTTGGGTGTGGTCCAAGGTTCATTATAATGTTACCGTACAAATATATCAGTTATTTAGTTTTTGGGAATAAGTGAGGATGTATGTTGAATAACCACAATTAATTTACTATACATGTAATTTAGGAGAGAATCATTTTAACATATACTAAACTTTAACACTTATTTAAATCTTGACATTGCAATTTAAGGGCAACTGAAGCATAAACTTTGGCTTACATTAATTTTACAATTTATACAATGAATTTCTTCAAATGTACTCAGAATCTTTTGCAACAATTTTTCTAAAATATTATGTCCGAAGACAATAGCATATTTCATGGTTTTAAACCCGTCTTCGTATTTACACCGTGGCAGTGTTTAAAAATACTGTAACTGTTTTCTTCCCTTAACTATATAGTGATGCTTCCTTTCATTCAGAAGACACTTGTTATGAAGCGAGAGATGTATTTTTTTGGTATATTTTATTGGGAAGCAACTGTACACGACATAGTGACAAAGCGGGACGGACTTGCCTACACACGGCTTGGTAGAGAATGTAGTTGAAATTTAATTTTAGTAGTTCTCTCTTACCTGTATACCATTAATGGCTGCAAGATGAAAATAACATACCATTACTGAAGGCAATTTCCATTCACGACTTCAAATTGCGGTGGAATGTATATGTGACGGCCACATTAGTACGACAAACTACTCTACTGGAAAATTACATCTTGGAGTAAATTTTGTTGCTGATTTTAGAGTTGTATATGTGTAAGGCAGTCTTCCTACTGTAATACGTCTTTCGGACAGGTTATACGCATTTGGTTTGTATATAGATTTGTGTGAATGAAAATTTCGAAAATAAATACTTTTGAAAAAAAATTTTGAAAAGAAACGTGTAACCTATATGTATAAGAGAGAGGAAGAGAGAGAGAGAGAGTGGGCGTACACTACATACATATTTTTCCAAATTCGACACCTAAGTGAAGATATTTAGTCAGCACATAACATCTAGGTCTTTGGTGCTGGTGAGGGATGACAAGATGTGAGTATGGAGCAGCGTCGGAACGAAGGGGCGGCAGAAATTGTAGATCCCCGAGCAAACCCGCTGACCAGCGGCATCGTCCGGCACCCACGTGCGAAACTAAGGGAACTGATACCGCCGGGAATCGAACCCGGATTGCCTTCGTGGGAGGCAAGTGCTCTAACCATCGCGCCAACCGCAGCAATACGTAAATGCTCGTATATGGATTTCAAGAATTTTCTAAATTCGAACTCACGTGGCTGTGAAAGGATGAAATATTTTTTAAAGAGTCGTCGATTTAGCTGTGCTTAATGGATTATCGTCGTAATATTCACCTCCGTTGGATACTTATACAAATGTATAACATGTGGTGTTAATCATTTTCGAAATTCGATCACTAAAGGGGCCAAAAGGCGTAGATTTTTTTTTTTCGGTTAGTTTTTAATATACAGAAGGTTGCAAAACTCCATGTCAGTAATCTGGGGAAATAATCCTCACGTGTAGAGGAACAAAAAACGTTATGTGGACATAGGTTTTTTGCGCTAAAGTTATTCTCAATACACGGCGTATGGTTGACAGCGCGCGGACAGCATCATGTTGCTGTGGGGCGTCATTACAGCAGTCCGTAACATGTGACTATGTCACACACTACGCCACTAACACACAGACAGTAGGAACAACTGTGACAATTGTTAGGAACTTGTGAAACAAGTTGGCACTTGCGGCTATTATGAAATTTTTCAAAATGTAGTCCATCAGCACGCACACATGACTCGACCCGCCGTAGCATCGACTGCCGGATACGTTGATGAATCCCTGCGGCATTTCTAATTACTTCGCACCACGCCACAATACATAGGTTGCATACACAAGTGCCTTTAAATGCCCCCACAAATAAAAGTCTAGTGGATTCAAATCAAGGCTCCTGGGTGACCACGGAATAGGACCACCTATACATATCCAACACTCATCGAACATTGCATCTAAGAGACTTCGTGCATGGTCAGAGAAGTGCGTAGGAGCTCCATCATGCATGAAGTACATGTATTATTGTATGTGTAGGCATGTCGTTCGGTAAGAATGCTTCGTATGTCTTACCATTGAATCTTCGGGGCAGAAAATATGGTCCCATTAAACAGTCACCCACAATGCCAGCCCAAACATTGGCAGAGAACTGTTGTCGGTGGCGTATTTGCACCATATTATGATAATTTTCCTAGGCCCAGATGTGTTTATTGTGATGATTAATTACCTAGTCCCGTTTAAATGTTGCTTCGTCAGTAAACAAGACCGTTTCATAGAAGGTAGGGTTCAAGCATTGTCCACCAAATCGAAGGCAAAACGTACGACGAACAGGAAAATCCGCAGATGTCAAGGCCTGAACATGCTGTACATGGTATGGAATCAACGTGTTTTCATTAAGCACTCTCCAAGCTAGCGTATGGGCCACATTAGATGTAGTAGCTACTCTCCGTGTGCTGACATTGGGGTTCTCGTCCACTTAATGCAAGAGTACCTCTTCCAACGTCGGTGACCTCGCCCCTCTCGGCCCTCCTCTGTCACGATTGATTGTTTTGAAGGTTCCGAGTTCGCTAAGACGGCGATATATTGCTTAAAATGTACGTCTATATAGGCACCGCCTTTTTGTGGGAAACATGCACGAAACAAACGCTATTCGACGCTGCCGTTACCATTTGCCAACTCATTCACTAAATGTGCATCAGCTAACTCAGCATTGGAATGATCCATTTTGAAGATCTTCCTGCAGTGATGCACACGCGACGCTCGCTTGATCACCTCGATGCTTGAACGGGAAATGTGTGCGTCCAATTCAGTGGTTCGTACGACTCGTCTGGTATGAGCCTGCCTACAGCTGCGATGGCGCTCCACAGCAACAAGATCCTGCCCGCGCGCTATCAACCATACGTCATGCATTGCCAACTGTAGCGCAGAAACGGTGCGTTTTCGAACCTATGTTCTTTTTTAACATTTTTTGTTCCTCTACACGTGAGGATTGTTTCCCTAGAATACTGACATGGAATTTTGTAACACTCTGTATATTTAATCATACAGAATCAGATAATAAGATTTTGTTTGCTTCGGAATGATACTTACACGAATACAGAAAACGAAATAGTTCTATCAACCACCAAGTGCATGTATGTGTGTTTTTGTGGTTTGTGTGCGCGCATGTGTGTGTGTGTGTGTGTCTTACATGGTGAAACTAAGTAGAACATCTTGAAGATTAATACTAATTATTACATTTAAATATGTGTATGTTGTTACATATTCTCTTATGTCTCCCGAAGGCTTTATATTTGTGATATTAAAAACATAGTAAACTTATTCTACAGTCACATCAGTTGCCATAACCTACATTTGTTTTCAGCTTCATTTAATTTATTTATAATGCTTTTAGCAAACTAAACTGTATCTGCAAATCACGCAGTGTTATCTCTCGCTGATACACTAAGTATTGTCAATGTGTCAAACTATTCTGATAACTGCAGTTTATCTCTATCTTATCTATCGTTTGAACACGTCGTGTTAGACAGTACTGCACATAGTTACGTTGCACGTGAGTGCCTGAAGAAGTTTCAAATTCCTGTTCGTGTCTGTGAAATATCAAAAGGTAAGACTCATCGTTTACGTTCTTAAATTATGTAATTTTAAACAAATTAATATACCATAAGCAATATTGGAGATTTTTAACGTCACACCTAAGTTTGATGTTTTTTTTTATGACAGTAAGTACCATTTTCGAGGATGTTTTGCATTGTTCGCAGGCAAGTTTAAATTCTATGTCAAGTAAATTTTCTGCAAAGTTTCTTTCTTTTTTTCACAGTTATGCAACAAATCAGTTTAGGAGGACATCAGGTACTACGTTTAAAAAGACAGCTATTAAAAACAGTTTAATTTGTCTTCACAAAAATACAAAAACCGTCAGGAAAATATTAGACTCCAAGACGCCGTTTCTCTACGAAAAGAACATACACTTCAAACGACTGCCCTTAAGTACTTTCAAGACAACACACGTATTAGAAATCCCCTTTTAGGGCACGTCAAAATGGGTTAAAACGGGGTTTTCAGGCTGCTGTAGCGGAAAATATACTAGCCGAATACATGTGAAACCACTTAAGGGTAGTGCATTGGACTTTAGTAAAGTGATTTCGTAAATAATACAATAGGGTCACCACTTAAAGTCCCATAGGAAATTTGTTTTTTCACGAAGACTGCACGCTTTAAGCGTAGAGGCGACGCACCGTTGTACGGCCCATACGACGTCGCCCTTAGCACCATACCTCACTCACACAAACACATGTGCAACGAGGTGGGCCCCTTAAGTTATGAAATGTGTTTTACAATGTCATTGATGTTTTAATTAATAAATAGTAAAGAATAACTGTATACCCTTTTCGTGACTATTCTCTCTTAGTGTTTTTGTTTAAGTTCTTATTCACGGCATTTGAAATAATACGTACAGTCAGATAAACCAAATTCTAAATCTTTTGACAGTTCGTAGGCAGTCCTCAGTCTTGTGTGCATTGAATTCTTGCAAGTCTAGCGTGTACTTCTTCAGTCTGCTTCTTACTGCTTAAGTGTTTAATATTATTAACTTCCTTAAATCCGAAAAACTAGAACAGATGTTCACACATACAACACAACATGAACGAAAGTAGATGGCTTCCTTCGACAATAGATCCTTCCAACTGTCTTGCCAACTCCACAATACTAGCTCTTCCTCTACTCTCAACACCGGACTAACGCTCATTTATTGAAAAATGCTTGTATAGAGCATTCCTTCCAAGGCGATCCGGTTTCGATTCCCTGTTGTATATGCTTTCAATTTTCCTATATGGGAAATGCTCACTTAAAAATTATAGTTATATACGCTCTACGAGTGAAAGGTTATTTGTGCGGTATAATAATTTAATTTTTCCTACGAAAAATGAAAATAAAAAATACCATACTGTAGAGTAAAATTCCCGTACTCAGTAGTGAAATGTCACGGATACGCAAAGAAGATTGTCATACGACATACGCAGAACTTCTTGCGCTCTTTGTAAAAATCTGGGGAGGGTGGGGGGAGTTTCGAAACGAAATTAAACGTCATGATAAAGTGCACAAGAGTAACACAACATTTCAGTAGCTTTATGCAAAATTCTCAGTGGTAAAGTGACCAGCATTACTGAGCCTCGTGTGTAAAGAGAAGTGGTTAGACTCCACTTCCCGTCTGTAAATTTTTTGGATAAATAATTAGGTTCTGTGTAGGCCTAATATGCACAATGACACTGAAACAATATAATATTTGGAGCGATTGCATCCTATTTTTTTCTTAATTTTATTGATATAAATTTCGGCTTACTGCGTGAGAAATTTTTCTACACTAGCAGCTAATAATTTCAACTATTTTAGAGGTAATTAGTCACTGATGTTATGGTAATATTTTTCTTAATTGTAATTGTAAATGTATCGCTCACACGTGTGGTAAATTTCCTTTTACAAGTAGGTGCAAATTGCTTCCCTTACGTACACAAATTTTTGCTTATTTTTGCTTCAGGACATTTATTTTGATTGGCTGGTTTTCTCAATGTACTGCCATTTTCCTCGTCCTTGAGTTTCGCCACAGCTTCATTCTCTCATCATATCATTCTCACTATCTCCCAAGACTTCGTGGTTAAATGTTCATAAATTGTCTAGCAAAAACAATTGAATGTGAAATTTTATTTTGACATTAATAACAAAAAATTATCAGAGGTTACTAAAGCGTAAAAAATAGATGCTCTGCAATACTTTTGTAAAATAACTAACGCCTGGTGTGTTTTTTTGCTTCCGAGATGGCTTAAAAGTGTCGGGAAAAATTATGTTACTCGTAATTTAGTATTTACTCATAGGCCTACTTACTCATGCTAAACTTTTAAACATTAAAATAAAATGTATTTTTCCACAAACAAGAAAATGCATTTCGTATAGTGCCTGTAAGCAAAATTCAAAGTCGTTTGTTCGTATGAATAGTAAAAACTATGATTATAATATGATTGGAATAATTGACAGTGGAAATAAAATAACGTGAAGACAGGAAAATATTTGTGATACAGAGAAGAGATAAGTATTTTTTTTTAATATATGATTTTATCGTATTTCGAACATTTTAAAATGAAACATTCACAAATGTATCGTGAAGTAATTAATTCACTAGGCTATGCTTACACTGTAAATTATCTAATTAAATTTCAAATAAATAAAAAAACTTGCGCACGTGCGTATGCATTAGTGTGTGTATTGAAATTATATTTTATTCTACATTTAATATTTCAGCAGTTAGTTTTGATACAAATGTAAAATTTCCATTTTTTTAAATATATAATTATTTTAAGATGAATGTTTGACATGACTTGTAGAGCACTACGTTTTTATAAGAAGATCAGAGTTCGCTTTGAGGCGCGAGTAACTGGCTATGTTAACAACGGCTTATAGGCCAGGATTATTCAATAACTACTGTATAATGTCTACCTATACCAATTTGTTGCACTATGTAACGTCCCATGTACAGTCCTTAATAACATACAAAAATACAAAATACTAGGCTAAAGCTTCCTACACTAGTAGCTAACATTTTCAATTATTTTAGAGGTAATTTTGTTACTGATGTTTGGTAATATTCTCCTGAATTGTAAATGTGAATGTATTGCTCACATGTGTGGTAAATTTCCTTGTACAAGAAAGTGCAATTTGCTTCCCTTACATGCACAAATTGTTGCCTATATTTGCTTTATAGCATTTATTTTGATTGGCTTAGTATTTATTTTTTAATATAAATGTTGCCACATTTTCCCATATGTGTCAATGTTTATAAGTATATACACCAGATATTTATTTTTCCATGGCCACTTCTTCGTACACTTATTTTATCGTGTGGTTGTGAAATAGATGGTTTATACAGTAAACATGTTTTATTTAAGCTAAGAAATTAACTTCTTTCACAATGTTTTATTTACGGTAAAGAAATATGTTTATAGTAAAGAAAACTTGTAAAATTGTACCTCAGATTTTACTGAATTTTTAAAATGTTTATTTAATGACGATGTAGTTTACTTCATTGCAAAAAATAGGAACATTAAGCGTGTCTTAATAAAATTACATCTAAGTTTACCATTAACATTTATGCAGACATTTTCCATGACAACCCAATTTTTTATGTTATTACAGAAAAATATTTCTCTACGACGATGCAACTATGCAGCATTACATATTAAAACTTAAATTTTCTTTTAAATACAAATTTGTGTTGAAACAAATAAAGTTTATAAATAGTGTAGTATTTCACTTTTATCTAATTCTTATATTCCTGCGAACGTTAATCTGTAAGTAAATATAAAAATGTATGTATGCATGTAAGTATGAGATCGATAATGTCCGACGTTTGACCGATTACCATGAAACTTGACACATATACATATTTTTTCGGGGCCAAATTTTATGCTATACATTTTACTCTAACTCGCCAATATATGGCACTGAATCGCATAAACTTCTATACCTTTCAAACCGAACGCCATGAAATCTGGTATATATAGATATAAGAGCCCGGATAATATTTCCGAGATATCTATTTTGCTATATAACTCGCAGCTAGATATAGCTGCAGCGCATCAACTTCCATGCCTAGCTTCCAATTGTGGCAAACAGGGCATGAAGGGAAGGGTTCGCAATTCTACCAACATCTATAATTATATACCCACTCGCTGGACAATGTATGCCGGGTTCTGGTGCTATAAATATAAAAGTACAACTGACAATTATAAAGTTTTGATTTTACCGTACTCAGAAGCTACCATCGGAAATGAAAATTCGGTAATTGCAAATGTTATTACTTATTTATTTTGTACGAGGTGGTTTTCAAAAGTGCGCACTACACTATGAACCGTCTGTGCGTGTGAGAGAGTAAAGTAAACTGGGGTAACTTTGAATCTGTAGGACAACTACGTCCACATAAATTTGTTGCGTGTAAGTCGTTAAGTGATGAAATTTCCAAACATTAGTTAGAAGAATTTCTTTAAGGCCATGATCCATCGTTTCATCTGTTTTTACGATTGTTATTTTTTTTTTAATACTAAACGAGAGCAGTTATCGAAAAACTGTGCAGTTTTGTTAAAAAAAGATTGTACTATGTTAACTAATTTTTTTCAGGACGAAATACCAGAGGTTTCAGCTAACTATGCAATTAAGGAAATTCCCATTAATGAACTAAATAGCCAAATTTGTAAATATTTCAGTCTAGAAAAAATTAAACTTAAATTTAAAAAAAAACTGCGCAGCAATTACTTTATGTCTGCTCTGGTTTAGAAATAAAAAAAATAGTTATCGTGAAAGCAGTTGCAATTATGTACCGTAGCCTTAAACGCTTGGCTCCAATTATTTACTTTATTCACCCAAATACCCCGAAACTGGTATTTTGAGTAGGACAAAGTAACCCCGCCAAGACTACTTGAGGAAATAGCCAAAGTAACTTCTGTTCACGGTACTGGAAGTGTATTGATCTCAGTGGCAGTACAATTTGTCTTTCACAGAGAGTACGGCAATGGCGCGAGCTACGTTCTTCCTGCTGGCTGTCGCTGCTGCTGTGATGTGCGCAGTCTCAGGGACGGAGTCATCGGCGCAGAGTGACGTCGAAGACATGCGGGCCGCACTTCGCGAGCAACTGCGCCATAGTCGCCAAGCGCCGGGATCCTTTTGTGAGTGCTGTATCTGCTGAGTGTCTTCACGTCTCAGTGAGTAAAGAGCGCAGCCTACTTCCGTGTTAGAGGCTCGGGAGTGACGGAGCTATAAGGGAGACCTTGAAACGCGTAACAATTGTTGCATCGCATCAACGAGCCAAGCACTGAACCAGCGTGCAGGATCCCAGTTGATATATTTTTACTACGGGACTTTCAGCTGTGACTACATAATTTTTTTGGTGAAAACTTTGTAGCAAAGTTCAGTGCAAATTTCTATCTAAAATACGCGCACATCCGGCTATTACATTTTGAAGTACGACTGTCAGAAAAGGCCGTGTATAGCTACGTTGGAGGGCTTCAAAACAGTGTTTTGATTGGCATAGCGCGTATGCCACAATTTCGTAAAAAAAACCAAGTTTCTCGCACAATATACAGGATGGTCCTGAACTACAGGTACAAACGCAGGGAGGTGATTCCTTATGGAAAATAAAGTAGGGTATATGTAGGACACTTTGTACCTAAGTGTAATATCGTGGGAGTAAAGATCCGCAGAAAATCGACTTTGAAAACCGTATTTATTTTAAATATCGGAAACAGAATTATGTAAAACGACAATACTCTGAACATTGATTTGTGTTATAATAGTCTTCAAACCCACATCAAATGCTGGTTGATACCGTCAGACATTACTAAAAGAACAGGGGTGGCCACCCACTAAGTGAACTTAAACGTTTGTGCCATCGGGATAGTGGAACATTTGACGATGTTTTATTGAGTAACACGAGCTTTGTAATAAAAATGGTCCTCTTATTGCAACTGTCTAGGAGGGCTCATAGTTTTCGTGAAAAATGCACGCGAAGCTTTGCTGAAGCGATAGAGTACCAGGAGAGCATAGACAATACTGCGTACATTGTGTTTGGAAGTGCTCAATTGCTCTATCTAAAATGGGTGAGAAAACATTACAAACGAAAAATATCGTACAGTAATTTGTAAGGGAGATATCCGCCCTTACAAAGCGACGTTTTACCGAACAAAAATTAAATCTAACAGACAATAAGAAAGGTATTGTGAATGATCGTAAGTATTTGCACAGCCACTATTGTGGTGTACAACTTTCTCTGTGTGTACAACTATCTGTACTGTAAATGTTGTCCAGTATTGTGCCACATATCACAAAATATTAACAGTTATTGTCCAAAAGTCTGTCAAATTTTACTGAAGCTATACGAAAGTGTATAGTTCCGAGTAGACAGGCCCACATTTTGCCTGATAACTGGACAGACTTGAAAATCGCGGTGAGAGTTGATTGTTTGCTAGGCTCCAACGTGTTATGTATAATACTGACGGTTTTGTATCGATATTGGCTATATTTTATTTGAGGAACTGTCTCTCTTTTCAACATAGCCAGTTAAAAGTGTATAGGTTCATCAGAAAAAAGTGTTGGATTTGTCCCAAAATTATTCACACCTGTCACAAGTTGTAGCGTAGAGTAAAGGTACTACAGTTTATTGGAAACTATGTGAAATATTTTCGCGATTTCCTAGGGTCTTGATTGATAACCACTTTCGTTGTGATGTTCACAGACGGAGAAGAGATCATAAGCAAGGGACTGAAGTGTGGCGGCGAGGAACTTGATGACGGGAACTGGTGCAACCAGTGCTCATGTGAGAATACAGCTTGGGCCTGCACAAGGATGATGTGCCCCTGAAGAGCTTCGCCAATCTCGTAACCAGCTGAGACTGCAGCAAAATGCCCATGAGCTGGCTAGAATATAATGATAATAATTGTTCCTTGTAGTTCGTAAATACTCTGTAAATAAACTTTACGGATGGCAGTGGAAATTTTAACTTCTACTCAGTATTGAAAATCTATTATTATTAAGACTTCACATAATCCAAAATAAATGTTTTCAAGGACAATTTTTTCCTTTGTTTTGTGTACAGTTTCAATATTGTTACACATTCTATTAGGCATTTTTAATGCAGCTGTATGAAACTATTGAAATATTGGATGGTAACGAATGCTGACATTTTATCCTAATCATAAAACTTACATATAAATTTTATATTTTAAGAATAAAATAAGTTGTCCACATAGTAAATTCTATTAAAAAACGCGTTGCTTTGATCAAACTGCATTGTTATAAGGTACTTGATTCGACTGTAATCAAGGTTCAACATTTGATAAATTTTTTTTAAAATTTTATTGTAAAACCATATGTGTGACGATAAGCAAAATGTTAGTTAGGATAACTTAGTCTACTCGTAAACCTGGGAAACGCAGAACATCCTAAGAGTAGGACTATCGAGCAATTTAAAAAAAATACTGTTTTCCAACATCTGTGTACGCAGTTAACGTTCATAACACTTTCATTTGCAGAGTTAACAACTTTGATGCCTTGACCGGAAAGTGGAGAGAGAGATTTATACGATGACGCACGCTCAGAAGAGGCAGTTAGCCGATTATAAATTATTAATATTTGTTTAAAGTATTTAATTACGACACTAGTGTCATAGTTTATCCCTTGGCGTGTTTGATGTATTCCATTTACACACCCATTCATCAGCGCACAGCGCAACCACTGAACCTAGAAGTATGAAATTTTTTGGGTGGCTTGTCCTTGTGGCGTAGGCAGCAACTAAGGGGTGGAAAGAGTTGAAATTATTTTTCCCGATATCCTCGATATATCATAAATCTTGTGAGGTATCGTTATACTTCGGCGGTTAAAGTGTTAAAATGTGTTTTCGCGACGTCGTCAATATCTCATTAACACGATAAGCCATCGATCGTTAGGCTATAGTTATTTTTTCAGTAGTAAGTCGTGGTGGTGTATGGGTACGTTGCGCCGTCACAGAGCCTTATTTAAAATATACAAGTATCTATGTTTACTGCTATGGTTAATTTATTTTTATAAAAACACATTAAGTCATTAAGTTACCGGTAAAGACTACGTAATGGCTACCAGCATATCAGCCAGTACATCCCAACCGTATAGACTGGCGAAGGTAGACCTACAACCCGTTTCTCTGTAACAGAGTTTATTATTTTTAATACAACAGATATGAATACAATACATCGACTAACATTTGGAATTGGAGACCTTCATGACATTCTAGGCTGCTGAGGGTTGTAATATAAAGTCTCGAAATGTTAATGTATTACGTTTGAAATGCTTGCTTTTAGGTTTAGATAATGAAAATGATTAAACGACACAGGCCTATATTTATCATAAATTCGAAAGTATTAAAATGCATATATGTCTAAATGGCAAACTTTTTTTAATTATTAAAATTTATTATTTTAAAATAATAAAATGTACGTCTTACATAGTACTTTTAAAACGTACTCTGCAGTCATTAGAATCATTGCCACCAGTTGTTCCCAAATGTCGTTCCCACGACCTTAATTGCTCTCTACAGTGCTATGGGGGCCGCTGTGGCCGAGGTCAGACCTCTCGCCTCCCACCAAGGCGATCCGGGGTTCGATTCCCGGCGGGGTCGGTCCCCGCATTTTCGCATGTGGGAATCGTGCCGGACGATACCGCTGGTCGGCGGGTTTTCTCGGGGATCTCCCGTTTCCCCCGCCATTTCATTCACGTCCGCCCCACCAGCGCTAAAGACCTCGATGTTATGCGCTGACCAAAAATCTCTCACTAATCACTCTACAGTACTATGTTACAACTCATCTGCACGTAACGTTAAGGCTCTGTATCAGTCGCATTATTCGATTATTTATTTTTTTATTTATTTTTACTCCGAGAAGGAAAATACGAAATTGCAATCATAGAGTGAATTCTATTTACCTTGCGCTATACTGCAAGCATCGCAGTTGAACTTTTGACGTGTATTTAGGCCGCAATCAATTCAGCAGTTTTTTAATTATATTTTTAACTTTCTGTACTGACTGCGGCTTTACTATAGGCCGTATTTTACACGTTCAATTGTTGTAATGTAGTGCTAGGGGAATAGAACTCACGCTGTAATCACAAATTTAACATTTTCTCCTAAGAACTTCATAAAAACGAAAATAAAATAATCCAATAATGCGACAGATGCCGCGCCGTAAGGCCTCGCTCCCTAGTTTAGGAGTGGTTTTGAAAATATATTTTGTAACGCAAACTAATACATTTATCAAAAAATCCCTTGGCAGTTTTAACACTTATATATCAACGTTTTTATATGAATTTTTCTGTTGCAATACACCAAACTTATTTTCAAATTTTTGCCCCCGAAATAGTACACATTTTGTTGTGAAAATAAACCAAAATGAAGCAAAATAATTTTTTTCCTCGCAAACGGCACATTATTTAAAAAAACGGTCTGGTAAAATTGTGTATCGTGTGACTGTATACTGTGTCAAATTTTTTCAAAGCATTTGGTAACAAATATTTGAGTTATTTGTAATTGTTTCAATTATTTTGCGATAGTTATTTTTTTAAGCTTAAACGAGAGCAGATATCTAAACTATGTTCGGCAGTTTTGTTTAAAATGTTTTTTTTTTGCCGTGATAGCTTATTGTTTTAAAACAATAAATTATAAGGTTTCGACTAAAAAGTCAATTAACCAGAATTTCGTTATCTACATAATTGGCTAAACCCACTATTTACTGC
Organism: Medauroidea extradentata; assembly: GCA_003012365.1. Lineage (NCBI taxonomy): Eukaryota > Metazoa > Arthropoda > Insecta > Phasmatodea > Phasmatidae > Medauroidea > Medauroidea extradentata. The sequence goes on from PNEQ01092100.1 coordinate 85,537, forward strand.
CCTGAAAAAATCAACCAACATAGAGAAGACGATTTTAAACAAAACTGCCCAACACATTTTTGATACCTGCTCTCGTTTAGGCGCAAAAAATTAATACCGCTAAAAAATAGAAACAGAGAGCACGGCCGTAACAACAGCACAGCAGTTGACTCGCCGTTCAGAAACATTAGTGGTAACTCGCTTGGCTCTCGGCGTAAACTTGTATCAAAGCACACGCGGCTAATATCAGAGGAGCAAACTTTCAAAACAATACATGTCCACCTGATACAGTTTTGCAGAATAGCGCAAAACTGATACTTCGCGATACTACCGAATATATCAAGCATTAATGATTATCGTTTCATGACAGTTGCAACTGTCAAATAATAGTACTTACAACGAGATAAGTTAATACTATATTTAGTCTGAAGTTAAAAAGATAAATCGTCATATCTAGTTCTTAATAAATACTGTGTACATGTCTGACTTTAAATGTTAGTAAACTCACCAGACGCAATATTTCGTAACTCTACGTCATCGAATTGATAGCAACTATAGTGCCCTTGTTTTGAAAGCAAAATTACAGTGGAACGGACATGTTTGGTTTTGAATGAAAACACAAATTTTCGCATTATTTTTTAATGAGGCAGATTATTTTATACTTAAATCTGACTACATATTAATGTGAAGCTCTATCCAACATCATATGGAAAATATGTTTACCTCATTATCAAATTTTTGTGGACATGTCTGCGTGGTGTTGAAAGTTTGCTGCGCATTTTTGCAGGAACTGCTCAGTGACGTAGGTGCGTTTACATGCATTTAGCTACTTACTTACTCTTCCTGCTTAACTTCATTTTAAACTCGTACAGAAGCTGCATACTCACAGTTTCATCTCCGTATCAGAAATATTTTGAGGATATGTTCTGAGAAAGATTTTGTGGTTGCCGAGGTTATATGAGTGGGGAATTTTGAGATATCAATGAATATTTTAAGACGTGGACACATTAAGCTCTACTGCCACTATATATATTTTTTGCTTTTACTTTTAGAACTCATTTCGTTGTAAACTAGCTGCAAGACGTATTTTTTAATAATACAAATTAATTGTAACGTTGATTCATATTATTTTTATTGACAATTATATCTGCAATCCTGACTGCAGAGTGGTTTAATAGGATATTGATTAAAAATATATATATATATATTTACTTTCTTACGATGAAAAAAATATTAAAAGATATTTTAACTATAAGTGAATATACACAATTATCATTTTTCGAATATGCTCAACGCTGAAATTTTTTTTATTAAATATTTGTTTCGATTGTGTCAGACAAGCCTGAACCTGAACTTAAAAGAAATTTTGAAACACTATACAATTGATTTTGTTGACCCAACACAATCTCTAATTTAGATGACAAAATAGCGGAAATGAAATAAATAATTTTGAAATACACAAACGTGAATTTTGCGGAAAAACTAACGCTATGTGTATCTATATGGCATGCATTTGTATTACCTTCAATCACGATCGACGGTAGTGCGTTACTCAGCACTGTTTCGATTTCTAGTTATTTTACTGTGGCAAAAAAATATTCTATGTACTGGCAACGTAATCTTACACTTTTGGCGACAAAATAAGAATAACACAATAATTTGGTTTCAGAAGCAAAAATATTCTGTTGACACTGTGCAAACAAATTATTTGGTTCAGGTAAACAGATGTTATTTTGCTCAGCAAAACATCGACGATTGTTTCAACCCTACCCAAGATAAGGCTCAGTATCGTAACACAACGTCATAAGGAAACGTTATAGCATGTATAGAGTCAAGATACGTAGCTACTGTGTGGTTAATACTACAAGCACATCAGAACAAAATCATTTTGTTACGATTACCGAGAGCCTCGCCTGGAGGACGGGCCAGCGATGAGGACAGTGAAATCAGGTCCATGGTTGCACAAATACTAGGGCCTCAGCGATTCTCTCCACCTGCACTGAAGTGTGGCAATATAACACAATGAAGCCTACTGAGGGAATCAGGGTCTGTCTCCTTCAAGCCTTCAAGCCGTTACCAGCTCGCCAGAATGGTCCTGGGTCGAGACCCACAACGTGCCGCCGTCCATCGATAGCCGACACAGTCATCATCATCCTCTGTCACATCATGTTATGGTGAGGTCTAAGGTGTCCGAAGGGGCACCCATCATATACTAAATAAACAGCCGCTCCCCTCCTATCTATATTATGCACTATAACTTTGTAGTATTCTATGTAGAGTAAAGCCACCGTAATTAGATTAAACATATTTCATTTAACCGAAACCCTCACCCTTAACTTAACCACTTAACTAGTTTCAGTATAAAGTGCCTACCCCTGACTTCAGCCACCCAACTACTATATATCATACATAAAACATAGTCAAATAATCATTTTACAACAATTTACTCTCCTCGTACAGAAATCAATAACGGTATTATCTACCTTCAATACAAACATTTATAGTAGTCTTGACACTTATGTATGTATAATTACGAAAAAAATGAGACAGAAGTTGTAATTCTACACAAATGTTAGTATACGAATAGAACATATCTCATTGAAACACACAAACTTGTAAGCACATCTACTCTACAAATTTGGTATTAGATTACACTTACATAACTAAGTGTAAAACCACATGATCACAAATTAATACCGTATGGCACATCATTTGACATTTCATTATCGCAGAGTCATTGTAATAACATACTGCTATCACCAGAAATACACGTTACATAGTGCAGTCTTACAATGACTAATGTAAACTGACATCAAGATTTGCGCTAAAATATCACTACTTAAAATAATTTCCGTATGAAGTTTAAATTTGGCCCGTATAATTTTTAAAGCAGCTTTATATCTTTGACGATCACGACAAATAGATTAAGTATTTGTTTAAAAAGTTTGTACTAACACCCTAATCGCGCGTATTTAGTACGAATCATTATGTATTTATACTTGAAATGTGTACAAAAAGTGAAACTGAAGCTGAACTCCTGTGAGTGGCAAGTTGTAATAAGATAAGGTTGCAGAGAGTCTGTGAGTGTTTTCATGCAAGTCTGCTGGTTCATAGTCCTCGAAGGAGAGGTTCGGCAACCATAACCCAACTGCGTAAGTAATTAACGTATACAGGAGTTGAAATATAACGTCATCTCAGGACGAATTCGTGAAATTGACGGGTTTCTAATAGTCCTAATTAGTCTTTCTGTTTGTCAAATCCAAACTTACAATTTGCTTGATGGAGCCATGGTTAAACACTCGCCTCGCATTCGAGAGGACCTGGTTTCGATCTCTGGCTCCGGCCATTCAGATTTCGGTTTTCCAAGGTTTTCCAAAATCACTTCAAGCGAATTCTGCGATGGTTCCTTAAAAAGTCTAACTCCTACTCCCTTCCCGCCATGTTTCTCTACAACAGCCTTGTGCATATAAATGCAAAAAAAAAAAAAAAATCTTAGTCAAAAAAAAAATTAATCAACGCATCCATATAATTCAACATGCAGTGTGTGTGTGTACGTGTATATATATATATCATTTTCTGCATTTTTGTTCAACGAGTATGTTTTGGGAATATATAAATAATAACTTATTTTTAATAAATTACGTATTAGTTTGTTACATTCAAGTGCATTCACTACGCGATAGGTTATTAATTAAGCTTTGAAAATAAAAATTTAATGTTATATGATTTTCGTATAGCTAAATTCTCAAATATATTTCATGTATAAGTCATAGCTGTCTCCTCACTGACGAAGATTTTGTAACTTTATTAAGTAGCTTTGACATACTTGATTTATTCATAACCTAGGTTTTGGTGGGCTGCATAAACTATTTTATTTTATTTGCTGGTATGCCAGGTGAATCGATCTAAAAAGCAGGAACTTCGCGCAGTTATAAGGACGTATTATGTATTACGTGTACTGTTTAACAAAAATACGGGTAGTGTAATATTAATGTGCGTATACATATATATATATATATATATATATATATATATATATATATATATATATGTGTGTGTGTGTGTGTGTGTGTGTGTGTGTGTGTTTAGCGTAGTATTAACAGTGTACTATAAGATATTGCGAGTTGATACCACACATAAAATGCCCGTTGTGTATCACTATAACTAAATTACATACGGCACCAACGACAATAAGTCAGTTATGGTCTTACGGACACAATAGTTAAAAAAAACAACTTCAAATAGCACAATTGCCAATGCTTTATAGGCAACCATACCAAATATTTGACTGCAAAATATTACAATTAAATTCGTTTCTAGTTATCACCTTACCGAACACCTAACCGACATCATAACTTTTAAATATGAAAACGGTTCATTTGTTGGACTTCACATTTATTCTGACATTGCAAACCCAACTACTGAAATATGTGACGTGTTACCGAAATTAGTAATTCTTGTAAGCCATTTAAACATTTTACATAATCAAATTCATTTTTATGAAATGTCTTGAAAATGCTGATACGTTGTACACATGAACTTCTGATTCAAAAGCTTATGCACAAGTTGTGAGCGTTATCAACAAACGATAACAGGACAAGAACTGTAAATCAGTCGCACTAAAAATTGCGAGAAAAAAATGCACACGAAAATATTTTTAACAAAACTGCAGAAATCCTAACCTCGCTTGGTTGGTTGATTTTTCTAACCTCAAGGTAATACGAGCAAATGTGCAAAAATATTTTTTTTATCGAATTATTTTTTAAATGATAATTCATCTTCAGTAAATTTCTTTATAGAAAATCATAAATTGATTATGTGTTTAAAAGTAAATGTTTAACACGCACAACTCCTTTACATATGAAGTCCTGTATTTTTAATTCGTATCATACTGCAATTAATTGATACCAACGTGAGTATTGATTTATTTACACTTAACTCTTATTGTTTCTTATTTAGGAGATTTTGTGATTTACAGTGTAAAAATTATAAACTACTCTCTTTCATTGATGTACCCGTACTTCATCGAAAATTATGAGGAAATAATTATAAGATATTTTACATGCTGACTTAAGTGACGCTAATATTATCGGAGATTAGTCTGGATTAATACTGTTCGTTTTAATTATACGAAGCAATTATAGGAATAAGGGCTGTTCGTATTCTGATTGAACAATCCAAAAGCTTTAACAGAGTCTTCAAAAGTTTGACTCCTCGATAAACGAAAGTTTCGCAGCCAGCCAGAAATAAAGAATTGTCGTCAGGCGTGAAAATCACCCTCCCAGCTCGACCAAGATCAGGATTTAATCTTCGTCAGTGTCTTATCACTGACTCCTATCCACTCAGACAGCTCGAGGAACAATACGTGCTTTGCGTCGTTCTTCTCTTCCGCTGTAGGGTCGTTGTGAGGAGGAGATCAACGGCCAGAAGAGGAGGGTATATGGCCTCGCGAGAGAGAAAGAGCAGCGAACAGAACGGAAAGTTGTCAGGGTTCATCTTGTGTGTAGTGTTGGCGGGGAAGTGGTTGGTCGGTCAAGGGGGTAGTAGCAGCAGCAGCTAGAAGGCCTGAAAGGTAGGGGGTGCAGGAAGAGAGGATAAGGGAAAAGGGAGGAGGGACCTTTTAGCAACCCGAGTGGAAACCAATTTCTTGGGCCAGTGAACTGACTGGCTAGCCCTCACCCCTCTTACCGCCGCTATTTCCTACCACTACCCCCTTTCCCCAACCACCTTTCACTCGGGCTCATTTTCTTGTTACCGGAGATCACATAGCCTCCACATTGTGTTTCCTTTCCCCCCACTCCACTTTTCCCACCCTTCTTCCAGCTACACTATCTCTCTCTGCTCTCTCTCCAGCCCCTCGCCGTGTGTGTATGTGTGTGTATAATGCCCCCTCAGTACCGGGTGCGGTTCGTTTTACGCCAGCACGGTTTGCTCTCGGTTAATTGGACCCCTTTCAGCGCCCTGCCAACCCCACTGATTCCTACCCCTCTTCCTCCTGGTCGCGCCATCCTGGTCCTATCACCCGACTAACCACCACCTCCCGAACCTTCTTGTTCGTCATCTCCTAGCTGCGGGAAAACACTTCCCGTATATTGGAGGGCCGACCTGATACCCACGTAAACACGAACAGCGCTGGAATAAAAGGTGGCGGAGAGAAGGTGGGTGGGTTGTGATGGGGTGGGGGCCAGGTCGACCATGTTGCCATGTCGCGTCTTCTTCGGGGACGGCCGCACGCACGCGTCGATGCTCCCTCGGACACCGACAGAAGAAGGTTTCTTGGTGAATAGAATGGAGGAAGGGTCGCACAACGTCGGCGAAGCAATACGGAAACCGCTAGCCCTCGGCTTGTGGCACGGTCCCCAAACTGTAGGTGTGCGTAGCACATACGATGCTTCGTGTGCCGACGTATAGGGTGAGTCAGAAACGCGACTACATGTTTTAAAATGTTCGCATAGTTTTGTGGCAATGGACGGCTTGGCCAGTAGCATTTACGCACTGAATCATGGGTAGTAACAGCTGATTTTGCACAAACGGTGCCGGAAAACTTAAATTATTATATAGGTTGACGAGTTTCTATTCATTAATTAAAACTTTTAATACACTCTCAGTTGAAAAATTGCCATTTCTTAGTATATGGAAACTGCAGACGTTTTTAAAATACGTATATCGTAGATCGTATTGAACAATAAACAGCGATGAAGCTAAATCAATTGAGTCACTGTTAACAGGAGACGGTAATTTGGCTGCATATTTCTTATGATAAACACGCACAATTATTATACCAGACAGTATTTTCAGTAGGGCAAGGTTGGTTGTTATTGTCTTCTGTAATAAACACAACAAATCAATAGAAACAGTGTCTGAAAATGTGTAGGCCTACAATGAACCTTCTCCCGACAGGCCGTCCCATTGCAAGTCCCCATACAGCGACAATCTTTCTTCATTAACCTACCCTTAGAAATTATTAATTCATGTCGTAACAAATTGTTAACATATTAACCACTTCCCTAAAACAAATGTAATACCCGGCAATTAATGTTAGTATGTATAAGTTACAGAAAAACGAAGTGGGCCTATATGCATATGGAAGCATGGTTCACAGTAGGCCTATAAAAACTGGAACTACATCATTTGATGATTGATAGCCCTAGTTTCATTGAACTGTAACATCACTTAAACGTTCTGGAGAAATTCGCGTGGATATATGTTATTAACACACATTTCCGAGAAATTAACAAAAAGCTTAGGCCTATCTATATCAAGGAAACCTAATTTTACTTTAGGCTCATAAAAATTTATTTACCCACACGAACGTACGACCAGTACATAAGCACTATAATACCTAGCCAATCAAACGTAATAGCAATAAACTACACGAGTTATTTAAAAAAATTAATTTTCCCCCAATTGTCTTAGGTTAGTTCTGCATGGTAAAACCTCACATTCATCTCGCAGTTACCTCAACAAGGAAGGAAAAAAAGCACGAAATCACGACAGTGTATAATCTAACGTCTCTATTTAAATATGTTAGTAAATGACTTTGGAATGTTAATTCTTATTTACTCACAAGTGGTAACATAAAGCACTAGATAGGCCTACATGCCCATTGACTTGCAGTAATAATTTGGAAGGACAGAAACGTAAAATTAAATGCGTACATTGACTCTTACAAATATGTAATTCTAACATAATACAACAATTACTTTCATAAACGGGCCTAAGGTTTTTTTAAAATCCTTGAATTTGTTAGAAAATATATAACCTTAAATGTAAGTCTATTCCTATGCGAGGCTAAAAGAAGTAGGCCTAGGCCTACAAATTACCTTGTGATAGAAGTGATTTGCTATGTACATTGTTCTTGAAGTATAACTATTCGCCAAAAATCTGTGCACACTTGTTAAAATGAATAAATACGTAATAAAATAGACAGAAATAAAATACTTCGAGCGTGGAAGCCAAGTGACGGACTTTTCGATGCGATTATTTATATTTATACATCACTGGACATTATGAAACTTTGTATCTCTTCAAAGAACTGTTGTTAGTCGTACTATAAAACGTTAAATATATAGCAATGTTTTACATGGTTCGGTATTAATCATTTAACAAACATGCTAATGCACTGAGCCTTATGGTAAACGAGCGATTGAATGTACAAAACAGCTGATTCTCCCAGCATGCAATCTGTTCGGACGTCACGGGCTTAGCCGTCCATTGTCATGCAGATCTTGGGGTTCCGGCCTTCGTTCGCGTCGTCGTTGCTTCTAAGCGGCTGAATTCCAGCAGCCAAGGTCTGCATAGGCTACTTACTACACGTTTAAATTTTATTCGATACGTTATACTCCATTTCATATAAGTTTGGATATTTGGCAGCAACTTATGGGCAATAATTCGTAATACTTTGTTATTTGTGTCACTACACAAGACAAAATTTGCAAATTGCATTACAAATGCTGAACTGGACATCTCAGGTTCATTTTAAAACTAATAAATGTCTTGCGTTGTGCAACAAATCACAAAATACTGAAAATTAATGCCCATAAGTTGCTGTCAAAATTATCCAAACTTACATGAAACAGGAGTATAATTAACTATAGTAGGTATAGATATTGATTTTTCGCAGAAAATTAGTATCCTTTGCTAGGTTTTAACGTACGATCAAGAATGACAGTATATTTGTTTCTGGTGGAATCACATAGGCGTGACAGAAGCGACACCACCGCCGTGACATGAGAAACAAAAGATGTTCACAAATCAGCGCCATGGTTTCTGTGACGTCAGCTCGGCAGAAATGGCGGACGCGATGTGAATTCCGAATAGAAATTATATCGAGTTTATTCGAGTCGGAGTTAGTTTTGCACACAAATGTTGGTGCAACTGGTAAGTTGGTAGTGAACTGTGATTATTTATTTTAAGGAACATTTTCATTGGTTATCATATGCCAATCAAAACCTTTTTAATCAATTGTTTAATAGTCCATAGTCCCTTTATTGCCATATTTAAGAATGTAGTATTTAAAACATATGATAAATAAACAAAAATACTGAAATATTGTAAACATCTGTGGCTGTTCTTTTAAAAAATATTATGTGCCATAATTTAACACAAATTTTCGTCAAACCTGGTACTTTAAAAATTACTCTAAATAGATTTTATTCATCCCTGTATCATTAGGACTAATTTCACCAGTGATGGCTTTACGTTTGTTAAAAAGGATCACAAAATAAACGTTTGCGTTAATATTGTGAACCGTGACTGTTTGTTATTTTGCAATCAATATAGGTCTCATATCTGTATTGTATGCAATATCAGTTCCACACAATATGGAGCTGTGTTTACGGAAATGCGGTTACATGCATGGGGAATATGATTTTTTCAATGTCGCACAAATAAAACAATCAAAATTATTTACAAAAACTAAAAATAATTGACTCAAAAGCCTTATTCTTATTAAATATATTTTACTAAATGTCATGTTCCCTCCAAAATAAAATTATATTATACATAAATTACGATAAATGATTCAATAAACTGCTAAATCATTTTCCTGTGCGATTGCAAGGCCTTTTGTAGTGGCTCAAACTATATTTTAAAACTAAAAACGTTTTCCTTTTAAAAAAAAGTTGCAGTTTTTACTATTTCAGTCACCCTTACAATTAGGATGGTAGGCTAGTTACAATATTCCATTTTGCAAGACAAGAGGCAGAAACGAAGGTGTCAAGTTTCTTGTACCTTTCACGCCAACCTCTAAGTTTACGAAAATCTTTAAACCGTGTCGTAAGGTGGTTGCTGAAATCTGCAACCTACCCTTACCTGAAGAGATCCAAGAAGATCGAAACACGAGTACGTCATTCTTATCCTTGGACGGGCCTTACGGTTTAGGATACGAATTGAGATTTCCAATTGCTATATTCCCACCGTAGCGGGTGGTGTGTCATGCGGAGCACACACGTCCTAAAGACGCACTCTTGAACATGACTGATACCAGCTATTGGTCTCCGACCGATTCTCACCTCTAACGGGGGTGGTTTCCGAAGTTGAAGTTCCCGAATACGGACAGGGGATTGGAAAGTCGCTGGTCTTCCTGTCTCGTATTGTAATGTCATGTTCGTTTCGACTTCAGAGAATTCTACGTCTCATAGTCTCATCAGGTGTGCAATTTAGAATCCCCTGTCCGTATTCGGGTACTTCAACTTTGGAAACCACCCCCGTTAGAGGTGAGAATCGATCGGAGACCAATAGCTGGTATCTGTCATGTTCAAGAGTGCGTCTCTAGGACGTGTGTGCTCCA